>JAVSBS010024605.1:0-20427 GCA_033124195.1 Coracias cyanogaster | reverse complement strand
ATGGCTATACTCAATTCTTCTTTTGTTAGCACTGCCCTGCAGCTTTTCTCTTGGTAGACATCTACCCCCTGATGTTACATATAAATCAAAACTGTTTCTCTTCTCAGTCTTTACTTTCCTGGGTTAAACAAGCCAAATTCTTCTTATTATCTCTGATATGATCATCTCTGCATTCCCTGCTTCTCCTAGGTGTATAACCTGAACTTGAGCCAGGCTGAATTTGTCTTTCTTGAACGTGAAAACCAATATGCATATAGGAAAAAAAAAAAGTGCATATGGCTTTTACAATGTTGTAACTATTTTTCATTCGTAATTACACTATATTGCCCCTCTGGACAACATTTTAGCACTACAAAGGTGATCTTCTTGTACAGGAATAGCATCTGTTACACCAACACAATTGTGTACATGATGAGGAGTCTAAAACTGCCACACACCCAGTTTTACCTTTATTTCTTTGCTACCAGAGTCCTGCAGAGATACTGTGCACCTGGTTCACCTGTCCAGGTTTTCTAAATGCTCTTTGGAAATACTTAAAAGATACATAGATGTGGTGCTTAGGGACACGATTTAGTGGTGGACTTGGCAGTGTTAGGTTTACAGTTGGACTCGATCTTAAGGGTCTTTTCCAACTTAAATAATTCTGTGATTCCACTCAAAAGCCAAAAGGGTTAAAGCATCTGGGAGTCTTACCTACTGTGCCCTTGGGGAAAAGTACATTTAACTGCAGAAGGGGTGTTGAAGATAGGCAGTATGATTTCTTCTGAGGAAGGAAATGGCTCAGGACAAGCCTGGAGGCAGGTGTAAATGAGGTACTTAACTTCAGAGTAGCTGGCCAGATGTATCCCACCTGTGGGAATGGGAAACAGAACAGTCTGAGCAGACAAGTTTGAATTTGCTCTTCCGTGGTCTACCTTTATATGTTTAAGACAGTGATATGTAACTCACTTTTTCAGTATGTACTTTTCTCAACCAACTGAAAACCATGGAGGAAGTTTTATTTTTGATGTAGGCAGGAGGACTAAATATTGTCACAGCAGGCAGCTTTAAAGAGATATTTTGGTTTTATACTTGCTGTATTCTCAGATGATATGGAAAGAGAAAAATAATATTTTACACGTAACTGAGATACCTCTTTTACATTACTGCTATCTAGACCAAACCATTGCTGCCTATACTCTCATTTCTCCATTCTTGGCCTTCCAAATTATAATCTGCTGTGTTCATTAAGAGTCCATTAAAATTGATGGACCATTAAAGCCAGCAAGGTAAATCTGGCAGCAGTCGACAGATAAAATTCAAGGTCCAGCCAAACAAATCAGAAACAGCTTCTTGCTGACCATAGCTACTCCCAGTCTTGTGTCTGAAGATGAAACACTGTAATCGCTCTGGCTGTCAGCTAGCCTGCTGTTATTTGCACTAAGGCTTCCCCTGCTGTGAAGACAGCTATTATTTACAATGGTTATTGATGCAGTATCATATTATGTTTAGCTGTTAATCATATGGTGACATGCTCTTTTTCATTTGGTTAACTGGAAGAGAGCACCTTGTGTATAAAGGTCAAATTCCCATTCACGTTTTCTTTTCCCACTTGAATAGCCTGGTCTTGATACAATAAAATTAAGTTTTAGAATTCTAAACAGTTTTCTCATACCAAGGTCTTTTCTGACAGCAAAGGCAAATGCAAAGAAAACTTCCCACTGTTTGCTACATACACCCCATATAACCCTGCATACGCTTACCCTTGTACATCTGCTCACGGGATTAGTTCTCGTGGCATAAGTAGGGCTGTTCCCAGGCATTAACTTACACACCTTTGGAAGAATTTGTAAGATCTCAGCCATAGATAATATTCACTACCATGTTATTTCCACTTTCTTATTAATGACACTTTACTGTTCTTGTGAAGTAAGCTTCCTGGGTATAGGTAGAATTTCTTACATTCTCATAAATGCAACTCAAGCTGTCTAAAAGTAAAGCATCCAGTTCAAGTGGGTTTCCAGCAGAGAAGAGAGAGAAGCCTGTCTAAATGGCAAACCGTTCTGGGGTTAGGAACAAAAGCTCCTTCTGGAAATGCTGTATGGCTTAGTCTTGGCAGCTAGCATTTTGAGGATGAAAGCAAGTGGAAGGAATTCCCTCCTGTCTCACAGATGCGTATTACTCCAGAAAATAACAACCTGTTACACAAGTCAAAATAATACTGTAGAAGGCTTGTTTCATTTTTATAAGACAAACTAACTCTTCAGTACAATTTGTTTTTAATCTTACGTGAGCCTATTTTTGGTTCCCTCAGCACTGAAGAAAGCTGACTGGATGGGGATAGGGTCATAATGCTTTTTCAGTTTTAACCCAGAACTACTTATTCACCTACAAAAAAAAAAAAAAAAAAGAAAAAAGAAAAAAGAAAAAACCTCATACTGATTTTTATGCATTTCACTGAAAAATAATACATATAAAAATATAGGATAGAATAAATACGAATAAATAGCAGTGTAGTAGAGCCATATAATACCTTATAGTGTGATGAGAAGCAATATTTGATCATTTCTGAAAAGCTGTTTCTTAAATTAATCACATAGATTTTTTTGGGTACAAAATCTGGTTGCTCTTTGGCAGAGATGTAGGTATAGCCTTATTTCATTACTCAGATCTTACCTAAAGTAATTAAAATAGACTCTAAAATCAACTATCTGAACTCCTGTTCAGTTAGACGGAAGCATACAGATGAAATTGATAGTCACTTTTTCCAAGCAATTTGCAGGCTGAAACTAATTAATACAAAGATTATTACAAGAAATATACTGTAGTATTAACCTCTAGCTTAGATTTGTTCAGGGGGCTAATAAGTTATTAACAGCTTCAAATAAGTTAACTGCTATTGTAATTTTTATGCTGACACACATATAGCACCTTTTCTTAGTTTAATCATTTCCATGCCACTATTTTATCCACACCCACTAGTGGGTCTCAATTAAGCAACACGCATTTTGCATCTAACAATAGCTACTTAATAACATATTCATTAGCATGCAGCTGCCAGCTGTTGTTCAAAATCTGCACCCTGAGGTATGGCAAAGGCCTTCATCTCTCTTCAGCTTCTGCAGGATGTATAGCTGTTCTGATATATGGCTGACTGATCTGTAAAAGGGACAGTATTGCACTTGCAGTGCTTATAGCATCTTGGCCAGTCCTGTGATGTCAATCAAATTTCTGTCGTTCGACTTTGTGAAGGTTTGTGCATAGAACCATATATATTTCAATATGTTCTCCAGGAATTCCAGCATTGTTCAAGGATAAATTGCATTGTTTTGACTTTTTTTTTCTTCCCATAAGTGTATGAGGAGCTGCACTTGGCATTTGCATTTTGTTTTTTCAGTGTGAAGTTGTAAATTAGTCCCAGATGCCTTGCAGCTTGGGCATGGAGACTCACAAGCTTCTGTAAACCTTTTGATGTTCTGTCTGTGATTAAAAGGCTATAATCAATCTACTCACAAATAAGATGTTAAAAAGCTGAAGCTGTGGCAGATTCTTAAGAACATCCTAATCATCTGTCTAAAAATATGGTCTTGCATCAGACAAATATTTATTTGCTATGATTTCCCAGATTATCAGATTTTACACAGGGAGCTCTACATGGTGGTATACCAAATATCCTCACCTTGTCTCACAACCACCAAAGGAGATAGAAGAGAAAATGCTTATTCACATAAGCTGGAATTAATTTCTCTATCATAATGTTGTGGTCAAAACTGAGCAAACTCTGAAGCACTGTTGAATGTGTATCAGACATACCTGGGTGTAATGATGACTAACATTAATTTAGGAAATTATTTTTAACCTCATGTCTAGCTTTAGAGGTCTAAATAAGGTCTTCCTTATTATCTTCTTCTGAAACCACTTCAAAACAATGCCTTCAGAAAGGGCCAGAGGACAACCTATGGAACTACAAGCCAGCCAAATTCTTCTTGGTCTCTGGAAAGGTCTTGGAGTGAGTCCTCTCAGAGCACATTTCTGGGTGCAATAAGGAGAAGAAAAAGACTGGTAGCAGTCATCATGGATTTACCAAGGGTCAGTCATGCCTGGCCAATGTGATGGCCTCCTATGATAAAATAACTGCATTTCAGGATGAGGCGGGAGCAGTAGATGCCATTTTCATTGAGTTCAGCAAGGCATTCAAGATTCTTTCCCAACACATTCTTGTATCCAAGGTGGGATGCTATGGTAGGGATGGGAAAAAGTCAGATGGTTTATAATCTGGATGACTGGTTGGGTTTAGAGGGTAATAGATAATAACTAATCTTTACCTGGAGATTGGTGAAAAGGGGAATGTCATAGTGATCTGTTCTGGGGCCTGTCTCAGGGACCTGTTTAAAATCTTTTCCAATGGGTGGGAGGAGGCAACACAGTGCTTGGTCATCAGGTTTGCAATGACATCAAATTGAATCACCACTTGATATCAAGGGCAGGACTGCCATCCCAAGGGACCTGGAGGAATGGATTGACATGAAATTCAGCAATGGCAAATGCAAAGTGCTTCACCTGGAGGGTAGGACCCTTTGCAACAACAGAGGTTTGAGACTGCCCAAGGAGCAGCTCTGTTGGAAAGGCTCTGGAGGTTGCAGTGAGCAGCAAGCAGGCATCATCATCAGCAAGTCCCAGCAACAACAATGGCCAACAGCAGCCTGGGCTGTGTGAACAGGGACAGAAATAGAGATAGAGGGAAGTCATTATTCCACTCTTTTCAGCACTCATTAGACCACATTTAGATACTGCATCCAGTTTTGTCCCTCCCAAATAAAAAAAAGACATTGATAAAGCAATTTCAGGTGAGGCCCCCAATATGATAGGGGACCTGGGCTTGTTCAGTCTGGAGCAGGGATAGCTTCAGGGGCACCTAACAGTGGCCTCCAGTGTCTATGGAGAGGTCTTTGAGGAGATGGTTCCCCCAGGTTCTCCTTGTCCCCACTTGGGAACTGAGTTTTCATGGGAAATGTTCCTGAGGACATGGTTTAGACTCAGGTCACTATGAAACTTTCACAATCCTCCCTAATACTTCCTTTCAAGTTATACTGTCACATCCAGGTGACAAAAAATCCTCACTTAAGGCAAATATTAGAGAGCTCCCTTGAAATTAATCTCATTTATCTACCATGAGACTTCACCCTTTTTCCTGTACATCCATTAGGTATTAACTGAAAAAGATCCCATCACCTCTATCAGTTAAGGACAGAGTCCCGCTTCCATACTGAGAGTTCTGTAAGGAGCAATTCCTGTTGCTCAGCTGTTATTTAATGTTTTCATTCTTTTTGTGAATGTAAAGTATCACATACTCCATTTTCAAGGACCCTTTTTTATTATGATGGCTCAAATCCTCACTAAAGTCAAAAGGCCCACATCACTCTCATTGGCTTAGAAGGATAAAGGCAGATTACAGAGTTTTTTGGGGTTTTTTAACCCACGTGTTGTGACTAAGTGTTGTGCAAGGTTGTTCAGTGTGCTGCCTAGCCTGGCCTCTGCTTCCTCTAACTTTAGTTACTACCTCTTATATCAATCATATGGGAGGTTGGTGACCATCCACACCCCTTTCCCTTCACCATTCTCTCTTTTCTAATCATATGTCTTTCTGCAGCAACAGCCTCTTAGAAAATACATGATATGTGTGAAATTATCCCAGTTCTGCTGCTCTGTGTGAGCATGCTGACATCAGGATGGTTGTGTCGGAGTGATGCTGAAGCAGGGCTGACTTTGCCAGCATGCTGGCAGTGAAGTGTAGAGTGGCTGTGTCACCCCCAAGCAGATCAGTTAGGTCACTCACATGCACAAAATCTGTGCTGAACTGAACGGAAAACCTCATGGACATGAAGATACTTGCTTGTGTAAATATTTACCAGTTACGGGCTTAAGTCAAGAAGTAAAGACAGGAAGCCTCAGGGTACAACTTATAAAATTTAAGACATATAGATTCTGAAAATGTCCTGCCTCTTTGGGAGATTTGTTCTGATTGTGTTTGTACTTCATGCAAGAAGTGACAGCAATTTTTCACATTTATTTGGTAAAGAAATATTTTTTCATATTACTTTTATTTGACTTGTTTGCTGCAATTTTTTTTCTTCTGAGTGTCATGTAATTTCCCACTAGCTTTCTTTTCTGTTCATATCTAGTTCTTTCCATCTTTCTGAAGAGGATTTGTCCTCTACTCTTTTTATCAGAGACTTTTTATCACTTTCTTTGCTCATAGTTGGAATCTCTCAAACTTATTCTAGTTTATCAGTATCCTTCTGTAATCAAGTGCCTAGGAATGCATACAGCTATCCAACTGCAATCTTTCCAAAAGACATACAAAAAAGAATAATTACTTCTCTGGTCTCATAAGTGATACCCCATAGTATAATATGCTAAAGGAATTTGTCTTTTGCAGCAGAAAACACAGTGTATACTCATATTTAGCATGTTTAATTTGTTATCTACTATCAACTTCAAAATTAATAAGTTATTAGTAACTTTGGAGCTCCCTGAACCCTCTGGGACTTTTCCTTTTAGATATAAACATCAGCTTCATTAATGCCATTATAATTTATTCATCACTTTCTAATGTTCTGTTAAATTTCTCTCTACTTTCAAAGTTAGAATTAAATATGTGTATGAACCATGTTCATTTCTGACTGAGCAGAGGCCCTCCAGGAGCTGATGAATTCAATGTTTAGCTGATGAGTAACAGTCAGGACCTTGCAGCAAGCTCAGTTATCAGTTAGATTATGATTTTTGGAGGGTGGAAGTTATTGGCTCTTTTTTTTTTTCTTTAGTGTCATCTTTCACCACTGATGCTAAAGGGTGTTGTGCATCTAATGTCAGTGAACTGATTCCAGGAATTCATGTCATCTTTTAGTTTCAGAAATGAACCTTGTTCACAGTATAGCAGGAGATGCAGTAGGTACCATGTTGTTTGGAGTCATTAAATCTGCTCTAGCTGATAATATAAGACATGTTATGGTTCAACCACAACTTCTTAGGCTGGATGGGAAATGACCATTGAATCTCCAGTTCCTCTGCTAAGCCAAATATAAGAGGACATTATAATTATTTCAGGGCTAAAATCTACAAGAGTAATAAAGTCTTAGATTGTTCTAATTTTATTAGGAACTACGTATGCACTCAGCCTGGAAACAGACCCTTACCTCCCACATGCTGAAGTCAGTGGCTCTGCCCACCAAGGGCTGTGGAACAGCAGCAGAAACCCTGTAGAAGCCCATCTGACTGCAGCTTGGATTTCATGGCCAAATTTCACAGGGATCAGTTAATCCTTCTTTTGCCCTTGTATCTAGAGATCACATTCAGCAGGAATCTCAAGTGGTGAGGAGATGCTGGGAAGGATGAGGTATGGGAAGAGCCCTGCTGGCATCTCCTTGTGATCTATCTGCAACTGCGGCAGAGAGAGCTGTCGTGACGTGAGGGTCTGCCAGCACATGGTGTTGCAGGGCAGTGGCGGGTTGCTGTGCCCTGGAGAAATGTATTTCCCCTCCAGAGACAAGGACATGCCACCCTGCAGCAAGAGGAGACAGTGGAGATGAGAGGTCTGCCATCTCTAAGGGTGTAATTTCTGAAGTGCTGGAAGAAAGCAATTGTTAGCAATTTTCTGGGAGAGAAACAGCATGCGAGGTTTTGATTGATTCTTATTGTCAAGTAATCTGAGCGCAAACTTTCTGTGAGGAAAGGCCAAAGTGTCAAATACATATTTCACCATTTTTGAGAATGTCTACATCAAACTGATGACAGGCAGAACTAGAGACCCCTCACTTCATGCAATATATGCTTCCGAAGTTCAACAGCATTGTCATATAATTCAAGTGTTTGCTTCAATCATTATTCATATCTTCAGTTAGCACTGGAGTTGGAAAATAATGAAAATATTATTCATAGAATGTATTAGTCCCAAATTCCATGAATCTCATTGAATAAATTGTTCAACTATTATTATCTCCCTCTTCCCCCTCACTCCTCCTCCCTGTCCCCAGGGATTTTCAGATGACTACCCGTAAGGAGGAACAGGCACAGATGCAGATGTTGGCCCAAGGTGGAGACGCTGCAGGTCCTTTATATGACCCAGGTGGGTGGACACAAACATATAACATGCAGCGTGCATGGCTCCTTCATTTCTTTTTATGTATGGAACTCAAAAAGATTTTTCTGTACAAAAGCCCAAAATTACATCAGATGCCTAGGCATAGATAACAGATTCAATCACATCCAGAATAATATTTAAATAAATACACTTTGTTTAGAGTTATATTGTGTCTGAGGTGGCCCTGCTTGTTACTCCCCAGGGACAGATGGGGCAGTGGCAGCTTCTGCTTGGTGTCTAAAGTTGAGCTGTGGTTTTGTTGCTTCTGGGAAGGCATCAGGCAGGAGAGTGGCACTGCTCTTCCAAAGTTGTTGTGGCAGTACTGGAAACTTGTGCCCTCTGATAAATAGTATTTGTTCAGGTAATTTTATAAGCTCGGGGCTTAATTTTAGACTATATTTGCAGTTGTTGGTATTAAAGTTGAATTCTTCATCCCCTCCAATGAGGGAAGTTTTAGGATAGCACTGCATTCTGCAGTCCTAGGTGAAAGTATCTTGGAGCTATGGGCTTCATACGCTTGCAAGGAGGAAGATACTTGCAGCATTGAATGCCCTGTCCATACCTGCTGAAGTGTGGGAAAAGGCCTGAGAGCCACATGTACCTTATAGGGTAGGATACGGTATATCATCAAGAGGGCACTGACCTGAAACTACTTGTGCCAGTCTACCACAGTCCCAGCTCTGCTCCTCTTCATCTTGCCTATCTAGGCATCAGGAGCTTTGGGTAGATGCTTCTTCAGAGAATCTTGTATAAAGTGACATACTGACAGTTGCACTGAGTCCTGCTCCCTCTCACAGTTCAAAATGAAAGTGATACAGAAGGAAAAGATTCATTTTCCTTAAGCCTGTATGTCTACAGGGCAGGTGGCTGTAACACAGGCTCTCTTTGGAGCTCAGTGGGGTTCTTACCCAATGAGAGAAACTGGAGAGCATGGGGCCTCATTTTACTCTTCTGAAGGGTACACAGAGGACAAATTGCACCCTTGTGGACTCTGTTTCTCTCTGTTGGTTGTATGGAGACCAGATCAGACCCTGACACCCAATCCTGCTTTGTGGATACTAATGGTTGACCCCATAAAACCCATGGCATCTGTGGTCCAAAACACCACACAGAGCCCTGTCTGTCCATGGGACTGGGTTGCTACAAGACAGCATGTAACATCTCTCTTGAGGGACCAGCTCTATTTAGTCAGGACTATTAATGATCTACCCTGCAGGCTTTGCTGTTTGCAAGTGAACCTTTTTACGTATTTGCCACAGTAATTACCACTGAGATGGAACTGTCTTAGCAGAAAAAGTCCTTATTGCTCAGCTAATAGTTTCCCCACCTCTGTCTGAAGTGTGTGATAGGTGATAGCTGCCCACAAGCCTTCTCTATCTCCATGAGGTACAAGTGTCTGTTCAACACCGTAGGCATAAGGCTTGCAGAAGCTAAACCATGTTTTGTGACAGGAGCACCAACCTGCAGGAGTTACATGTTGCCTTTATTTCTCCCCCTGATCATTTATAGTTTACTTTTCAAAGTCTGTCTGTAATAAGTGATGTTCACCTCATCTCAGCTCTCTGTAGTGTACTCTGCTTCCCTGATCCTTGCTCAGTGAGCAGGGCATCCTTCTTACTTCATTTCCCCTGGTAACGGCTACTCACCCCAAGGCACTGAGTGATTTATCCGAGGAGAAATATTGTTGAGGCCATTTTCACCATCCAACTTGTAAAAATGTTTTTTTTCCAAAGGCTTAGTAATTCATTGTCCAACTGTCACAAACATTTCCATTATGCCCTTCTGTGTGTGGGTGCTCTTAGGCTTTTGTCTGTCTGTCTCAGACAAACTGTCTTGGTTTGTGTGGGATGCTTTGGAAACTCCTGTCATTTCTAATGTGGAGCATTGGTTCAGGTCAGTGGGGGCGGGAGGAAGCAGTGTTCACATTCAAAGATACATAGGCATGTGTTTAACTTGTAGTCTTATAAATGTCATCTTGTAATCTGCATGTAAGTGCTTTGACAAAATAAAGCTGTAGGACAAAAGCAAGGTGAAGTCCGACTTATGAGGCTGTGGATATGGCGCAGCAACCCAGGTCCTCTGCAATGTGGCATAGCATAGCTGTTTTGCCCTGACAGGAGATTTGTCCCAAGGGAAAAGTGACACCTGTCCTTCATGAGCTGCAAACCAAAGCACAGACTTTGCCTTTCAAGCTTTGATATAGTAAAACGAAATGGACAGAAAACACTCAATAGACACAGGGGTCTTTGAGTTTTCCCTCCCATGCACTGCAAGTTTTTGAAGAGCTATTGGTGGCTTCTCTGTTGTTTAGCTGTCCATGCCCTTGCTGACAGAGAAGCCCATGAGGACTCTACAGTCAGTGGACTCAGAGAATGTGCAGAAACCAAGGAGGAACATGTTTCATATCTCCTTTTTAAATGAATGCTCACTTTGTAGTGATCCCTGTAACTGCTTGCAGAAGATGCACAGGATGAGCAGTGCCAGCTCAGCCAATGAGTTCTTCAGTTATGTCCTGTCAGCACAAGGCAGAGTTTACGGAAACATTTCTCTCAGGCACAGCATGGGCAGAAAGGAGACAACTTGTCTGGCAATGTCTTTGGTGATGAATATCTGCAAAAGGGGCTGCAAGGACAGCCCCTGGAATAGCACTTATCTCTTTATCTCATTGAAATTCTGCATGCTTTGGTGTGTGCCTGCAAGCTTCCTTCATGCTCTGGCTAAAACCTACTATGAAGCTATTTTGAGCACATTACCGATGCCTCTTCCTTCAGGAGAATGAAATTAGCCTTACTAGGGTTGCAATCTGGATTAGAGAGCTGCATATGGGCCCAAGAAGGATATAAAATCCCCTGGCTGACCTGAATGGACCACCATCTGGATCATGGGTGTGAATGCGAAGCAAGTGTCTTCCCATCCACATCTTCCCATCACGGGATGGGGGGCAGAGCTCATCTGCACCAGTGGAGCTGCAATGGTCAGTATTTGTCTTCACCAGAGTGCAGCACAGGGTACACAGTGAAAGAAATATTTCCCCCAGTATGACTGGCTGTCCTGCTGTGGTGCAGATCGAGAGTGTGTTGTAAGATGTGGGTCTGAGACACAAATTTCTGCATGCATGAAAGAGCTGTGAGGTCCACATCATGCTCCTCCAAGGGGACTCCCAGAGAGGTTCCCAGGAGGGAGCTGTAGTCATGTGGCTGTCTCATCTTGTCCCAGACGGCCACAATGGCTCTCATCCTTTTACAGCCTCAATGCAAGCCATCCAACATACCCTCAGCCTGTGACCTGTCCTCATGCTGCTCATGGATTGTCTGTGACTCAAGGACCTCAGTTTTGCTACCCCTGTTGGATCCTGCATGACAGCTCAGGCAGCACTGGGGCAGCTTGTGCCTTTTCTTTTTCCATAAAAGCTCCTCTTTCCTCTATCATGGGAAAAATTGCTCAGCTCAGGTGGTTTAAATCAAATCAGGATCAAAGCAAGTTTTAGATTTTTTAATGACATCTAATTAACTGGCAGTGAACTGTACATGCAGGATCAATATCCGTAATACGACAAACCACAGCACTAGATGCCTATGAAATGTTAATAAACACCTACAAATTGGTATTTCAAAATAGCCTTCATAACTAATGCCTCAAAGCTCTAATGCCGCAGTGTGCACAGTTACGTGCACACTACCTCCTTAGAGGCCATATAGGTCAGCAGCACTCACACCTCTCCTGGAAATGGGGGATCTTCTATGCTCCTATCCCTCCTGTGAGATGTGAGTGCTCTCCATGCATGCACTAATGACAAAGGACCTCAGGGCTCACACAAGCCCTCCAGATGTGTGTCTTCACTGCAGCACCCTGTGCTCCCATCCCACTAGACAAGACAATACAAGACTAGACTATACTATACTAGAATAGAATAGAATATTTTAGTTGGAATGGATCTACAGCGATCATCTAGTCCAACTGCCTGATCAGTTCAGGGCTGACCAAAATTTAAAGCATGTTGTTAAGGGCATTGTTCAAATGCCTCTTAAACACTGAATAGGCTTGGGGCATCGACCACCTCTCTAGGAAGCCCATTCCAGTTTTTTGCCACCTTCTTTGTCAAAAAATGCTTCCTAATGGCCAGTTTGAACTTTCCACGGTGCAGCTTTGAACTCTTCCCATGCATCCTGTCATTGGATACCAGGAAGAAGAGCTCAGTGCCTCCCTCTCCACTTCCCCTACTCAGGAAGCTGTAGAGAGCAATGAGGTCACTTCTTAGTCTTTTCTCAAATCTAGACAAACCCAGAGTCCTTAGCCACTCCTCATAGGACATTCCTTCCATTCTTTTCACTAGCTTCGTTGCCCTCTTCTGGATGCATTCAAAGACCTTCCCATCTGTCTTACACTGTGGGGCCCAGAACTGCACACAGTATTCCAGGTGAGGCTGCCTCAGTGCTGAATACTGCAAGATAATCATCTCTTTTGACAGGCTGGTTACGCTGTGTTTGGTGCACCCCAAGATGCAGTTTTCCCTCTTGGCTTCCAGGACACACCACTGACTCCTATTGAGCCTGCTGTCAACCAACGCCCTCAGATCCCTTCCTGCAGGGCTGCTCTCCAGGCACTCCTCTCCCAATTTACACTTGTCCGTGGTGTTACTTCACCCTATGTCCAAAATCCAGCATTTCAACTTGTTAAATTTCATCCCACTAATCACAGCCCAATGTTCTAATCTGTCTAGATCCCTCTGCAAGGCAACTTGTCCCTTGAGAGAATAAACAACACCTCCTAGTTTGGTATCATCAGCAAACTTGTTAATGGTGCATCCAACTCCATCATTCAGACAGTTGAACACATCTTGCCCTAGAATTGAACCCTGAGGAACACTGCTGGTGACTGGTTGTTAGCCAAATGTAGCCACATTCACTACAACCCTACTGGCCCTCAGCCATTTCTTCATCTAGCACACCATGAACTTGCTCATCCCACAGTTGGACAAGTCATCCAAAAGGATGCTGTGAGGGACACTATGGAAACCCTTACTAAAATCCAGAAAACAACATCCACCACCTTCCCTTCCTCCACTAGGCAGGTGACCTTTTCATAGAAGGTTACCAAGTTAGTTAAAAGGACTTTCCCTTTGTGAACCTACATTGATAACAATGCTAGCAGGATGCCAGCTCCTTGTAGCATCCAATAGGATGGATGCTCTGCACAGCCTCAGCAGAGGATTGCTGCTGCTGTTCCCACCCCAAGGGCTCTCCCTTCTGTTACAGATTTTTATACTCATAAGCCTTCTTAAAACAACTCCTTCATTGTTTAGAATTCTCTCTGTAACTCACTGCTCACTGTTCAATCCAACGGGTTGCTTCTGCCTTCTTTAACATGCTCGGTTTTGGCCAAGTGAAGGCTGTTTTGGGTATTCTGTTCCCACATGCTGTATGCTCTCACTTCTCTATCTTAACAGCTGTTTTTAACAGGGCCATTCTGCCAAAAGTGGGCTTTGTGAGCACCCTCACAATTCTTGCCAAGGGGGAAGCTGTGTGGATTTGCCCTCACCACCCATTCCAGTGAAACCCTGAAGTCTGTCTTACCCTGTCCATCGGGCCACTAGTCCCTATAGACTAAAACTCTGTTTCACCTGGTCATTGACTGTTGACCTCCACTTTCCTCTTTGCTGTGCAAAAGGAGCTGTGTGACCTTCTGAGGTTCCACCTGACACCTCTGTCTCCTCCCTTTCCTCCATCTCTCCTCCCTGGCATGGCAATCTACCTTCTCTCCCTGCCTTCTTCCTCCTCCCCAGACCTGAGCTACTCATCACCCCTTCCTTGTCCACAGCTGCAGATGCCATCCTCACTGGGTCTTTAGACCTTGGTCCTGCTTGCTCTCTTCCTCTCTAGGTAAGGATTCAATCATAATCATATAAAAGTTTATTGGTCAGGGCTGAGCTAAGTGTGTCCCTCTTCTGGAAGATGCACAAAAATAGCTTCCCCTTCCAAATTTACAGTCTTCCAGATTTCACAGAAAATAAGGTAGAGTTCTGTCCATTTTTGCCTGTAACATCCTCTTTGAAGTTGTGGAAGAAATTGGAAGCACTGTTGAAAAGGTATTCTGTCATAGTCAAACAAAGACCAGAGACTTATAGCCAGAAATGCACCGTCAAGATTTGGTAAGCTCAGTCAGTTCCTACAGGTTCTCCTCTCTCCAATTCCCTGCCTCCCTTTAGTTCCAGTTTGTTCAGACTGGGTTGATTTTCAGAGGGCAATTTTGTAGTGCATATGTGTTCGATGTTGTGTATGTTTGTGCATGTGTTTGCTTTTCTGTAATGACTGACGTACATGCAATGTTAAAGAAATCAGGGCTATCATTCAGTTATATACTGCTAGGCACCTGCCTGCAAACACCTACGTGATCTGCATTTCTGCTTTTTGTTACGTTTTCTTAGCCTTATTCCCAACCACGTGCCTTAATATACTTTGTTCTTTTCCTGATTTTTTTAAGCAAATCTCTAAAAGTGAACGATAAGGATGAAATTGAAACTGTAAACTGAAGATATTAATAGTCTTTAGCTTGGCATTTATAAGAGATGAGGATTATTTTTTGAAGCGGTACCCAGTGAATGGTCAAAACAGTTTCTTAATTAACATTGCTAGGAGGAAATGCTGGGTATTGCCATGTGGCTTTTTTTGTATAAATGGGTCAGGGAATGTTTTTTCTGTAGGTCTCTGCAGCAAAAGGCATTTGCTGCACAGCCTACTGCTCCTCCCCCAGATTCAAATCAAGCAGAAGACAATTCAAAAGACAGTTTTTGTGCTAATCCTATTTTTGGACTATATTGTATACTCCACACAATTTGTATTTAAAGGGGATGGATATCTCCTATTTGCATAAATGAACACTGTCTAACGTATGTGGCCTTCTGCAGCAGATGTGTGACAAATCCCATGTGCATTGCAACCAACTAGGCAGGCAGGCCAGCACGGGAGAATGCTGCCGCAGCCCATTATTATTGATTGCACTAAGTTTTGTGAAGCATGTTTGTACTGCAGCTGAGCCATCCACTCATCTCTCCCTCCCTTTTCCTTTCTACCTACCTTATCGTTCTGTCTGACAGACTTCTGGCCCTTACCCCAGCTCCCTTCCTGGGAGACATCAAATGCCCAGGCATGGATTGGAAGCAAGGCAGCAGAGGTTGTGCACCATGGCTGGCACAGGCAGGTGTCAACCCACAGGTGGTGAAGATGGGTGTCATCCCATCTTTGGTTGTGGTACCTGCCTGCATGGCTTCCCTTTGCCCTCAGTGGGCCCACTAGGCACAGCCTCACATTTCACTGCCACTTCTGCCTCAGCACCAAGGAGAAATAATAAGCGGCAGGAAAACAGCCAAATTCACCCCACATCCTTCTGTGCACAGAGCTCATGGCCCCTTTACCTCCTCCTTCCTTCTTCTTTGTAAAGGAAGGTCTTCTTCAGCAATGAGGATAGTCTGAGTGCCGTTCTCCTCCTGGAGTAAAGCCCATTATTGCATACTGTTAGGGACAGCTCAGGCAAGAAAGAGTGTTTTGGTTGTTAATTGTTTATCCTTTCTTCAACTGCAGCAGGAAAATCCTAGCAAAAGGAAGTTAATTATTTAAATGCCTCCTCCATCTGAATTGCTCATTCAGAGCTGTTTCTTACACCTCAGTCACCCTGAGGCTTTTCCTAATTTGAACAAACCTGTTATGAGTTTATATTATTTACCAAATAGTGCTGTTGCTGACCACAAATTTACTAAAGATCTACTGGAGACAAAGCAGTCACTGTATCACAATACAATTCTAGTCTGCACTGACTTAAGAAATGTTGTATTGTGCTGAAGATAATAGCACAAAGGGCAGCTATAGAAGCTGGAGAGGATCAAGCACGGTAATAGGGATATAAAAGGAAACCTGCATTCTTTATACTCCTCATGCATGTGAATGCTTCCCTTTTATCTTTCTTTTCAAACATGTTTCAAATTACATAGTAATTACAAATTTAAAAGGATTTTTTTTCACACAAAACCATCTGATCTTAGCCACTCTCCTGACTGACTTTGGAACAGCTTCTCAAGGCTTGCAGTTAAACTGTCCATCACTGCAAACACGGAATCGTTTTGTACAAGTTCTGGTTTAGTTCTTTCAGGGTTCAGGTCTTGACCCAGAGCCTTTTGCTGGGCTCAGAATAGATGATCACAGTGGCTCCTTCTGGTTTCATTGTTTACTAAAAGCTATAAATAATATCTTGGGCAGAAAGTTGATTGATCTGAATATCACTAAAGTATCATTATAATCTAAATCAGC
Source organism: Coracias cyanogaster (assembly GCA_033124195.1). Lineage (NCBI taxonomy): Eukaryota > Metazoa > Chordata > Aves > Coraciiformes > Coraciidae > Coracias > Coracias cyanogaster. The sequence continues at coordinate 4,008 of JAVSBS010024605.1, read as the reverse complement.
AGTCAACTGACTGAGAGTGCAGTGAAGTGTCAAGATAATTATATAAGTTAGTTATCATTTATAGCTGCCCTAGAAGATTTGTCCTACTACCTAGGATAAAAAATCTGTGCTAGCGATTACGGCCTGACTTTGGGAGGTGTGAAATAGTGGAACAGTGCCCAAGGAGTGTATGTGGTGGCAGCTGCAAAAACGCTGCATGAGGAAAGGTGATTAACAGGCACAGGGATAGCCTTCAGTTTCAATCTAAATCAATTCTGCTCAAAACCTGTAGACATGCAGGCAAGTCTGTGGAGCACACAGGACTGCATTTCTCTGTAAAATTTGCATATGGAGGCATCCAAGGGTGCATGGCACACATTATTGGAACTTGGTTCCACAGGCAGATAAGAGCAGAGAGGCAATGACAGATACCATTTCCTTGTGAGCCTCTTCAAGGAGAACTCTGTTGCAAATACAGTCAAGGGACTCAGTCCAAATGACCTTAAAATGAGAGGTTTTCCATTTACTTCAGTGGGCAAGGGCCATTTATCATGTGCCCTGAGAGCCACTGAAAGGGAGGAAGGCTGCCCATGTGCTCTGGTCCAGGGAAAGCTCACATAAACAAGCAGTGCTAGTGGAGAGATGGAAGAGGAAGACAGTAGGTGAGGTTTAAGACCACCTAAGTCATCCTACTAAATTCGTCCCTATATACTATGTTTGTAGTTAAATTCTTCCAAAATGAGCTGTTCTGAAAAATGCTGCCACATATTTCCTTTGCAGCTTCTGCAAAAGTTTTACTTTTTGTTTGCATGAGGCTTTATAGGATATATTTGCTCACTATTATGCTGCTATTTATCAGAATATTCTCCAGAATTGTTTTATACCACACCAAATAAAAATAATCATAACAAAGTGCCAATCTTGCATCTTGCCACTTTTACCTTGCTTGTTTTTCAGCAAGGTCAGCACATAACCAGAGCTTCTTCAAGCTCGTGTCTAGTCCTGTTCTTGTGACTGACTTCCATGGCCTTTGAGATGCCTTAAAAACCTGATTTTGTCTTTTTTTTTTTCTTTTAGCTTTCTCAATAGGTTAAGGATCATCTTTCTGGAGTATCATATTCCCTGAAATAGGAATAGCCAATAAGTTTCGGTTTAGGAAGTCTCTCCCTCTGTACATCTCTGGAAGCATATTTATATGCTATATGTGCTGGTCTACAGGCTTCTTAGAAAATATCATGATCAGAAAATAATATTTCAAGAAAGATAATCCCCTGTTTATCATACCTGTATGCCATGTAACATAGGAAAATTAATCCCTAACCAAAAAAAAAAATTGAATGACATTCTAGCATTAATTTCACAAATAGGTGTCTCATGACCCATTTTGAATGATGTTTTTGTGCTTGTGATCACATGAAAAATGGATGTCCTTTATGTCTTCTATGACAAAGGCCAGTACCTCTTGAAAGATCATTGGGGATTATACAGAACACGATAATGTGCCCATAGCAAACGTAGCGTACAGCAGACGTGAATGCAGGATGAAGAGCCCTCCCTGTATTCAGCTCCTCTTGCACATCCTGAGGGGGATGACCCATCAGTAGCTATGACCCACAGCCTCTTTGCAAAGCACCACAGGTGCCTTCTGTTTGGCTTGTGAAATCTTGTCTTTCTCACTTCCTTGAAATAAAGTGTATAAAGAAAAAAGAGGAGAAAGATAAAGGGAAAACCCAAACTTTCCATTTTCATTTGTCTTCTAGTGATTTATGTTGCCTTGTTTCTAATATTTCTTCCATTGCTAAGAACTGGCTCTAAGTCAGGGGTCCTCAAACTTTTTAAACAGGGGGCCGGTTCACTGTCCTTCAGACACTGTCGGGGGCCAGACTATAGTTTGGAAAAAAAGGATGGGGGAGTCGCCCACCTCACTGATGCTGCCGCCCCCTCCTGAGCCCTGCCGCGCAGTCAGGAAAGGGTGGCCAGAAGGGACTGAAGGAACTTTGCCGCACCCGGGCTCTGGCCAGGGTGAGGATGAAGTGGCAGGAAGTCATCTGCGGCTGCTTGGTTTGCCCCCGGCGGGGGTGGGGAGGGGGTGGCGGGGAGTTCTGTAAATACCCACGGGCTGGATTGAGGACCCTGACGGGCCGTATTTGGCCCATGGGCCGTAGTTTGAGGACCCCTGCTCTAAGTGCTTGGCTACTTCCTGGGAATAATGATCAAACCAACAGACACTCTTGTACAGGAGGGAGGTTTGGTGTCTTCACTCACTGTAAAGGTACGTGTTGGTCTGGATATATACTCCTATGTATCAAAGTCTCCTGGGCAGAACTGAGCTTGAAGATATAAAAGTCTTTCTTTATATTAATACCATCAGTAACTAATAAGGAAGAAATTTTTCTGTTTAAAGAGAGGGATCAGAATACATGGCACAAGCTTTTGTTAGCTTATGGTCTTCGTGGAAGGTCTTTTTCATTGTGATTTAGTATACGAGGTCTCTGGAGTTCTTTCACCATCACCAATTATTTATATTTATGCTGTAAAAAATAAATTGCATAAATGTCTCTTTTGTTGCTGTGCCACAGAAATCTTGACAATGAGCAGGCAGCCTTGAACCCTCCTGACAGCCTGATATTGCTGTTTCACTCTACCATGTATTGCCTCCTAATTTATACATAGGTTGTTTGAGACAGAGGCTTTTCATACTTGCTTTTATACAGCCCTTAACACAACAAGGTGAGGTGGCCACACTGAAGGGAGATGCGCTATACCATGCTTTGATTGGAAAAAAGGGATAGGAAAATTAATTTGTACTGTTTTGCTGAGATTTCTTCTGTCTGACTTTCTAATGATTCACTTCATAAGGAACTGAGACACTACAAATACACGCACACGTGAACCCTTGGATTAAGAGAGGATGGGTTGGCAGCAATGTACATACGAAGGATGCCCATTGGCTCTGGATCACAGCAGCTAAGCCTGATTTATTACTACTAAGCAGGGTGCCAAGAGGTGATTCTAACATATTGCAAACTGGGGACACACAGAAGAGTGAAGTAGTAGTATTATTCATCCCAAGACACATTTTGTGTCAATATATTTGTTGTAGCCTGGTATGCATTCTTGCTGCAGTAATGTATTTCTATTGATACAAAATACTCAGAGTAGAATTGGACACTTAGGAGATTAATCTAAATGTGTTTCAAAATAAAGCAGCAGCAGAATCAGCAGGAAAAGCACTTGATTTCTTCCTCTCTCCCTCTGTATAGAACAGTGATCTGTGCACAACTGTCACAACCTTTGCCCCCTTTGACATCAGACCAGCAACAGAGGAACTCCAGCATCATATTTCTGGAGATCACCAAAAGCCAGTTTGTGTTTAGCACTACTCACCATCAGTTCTCCCAGCCATGCTTTAAAGGCCTGGTCTTTCTGGGAACAGACCAGGATCATGGAGATGTGAGCACCCAACTCCACAGCTATGGCTCAAACAAGCTTTGAATGGAAATACTGGGGCACAAGATATGGCCTAAAAACCAATAGTGCCTGAGACACAATAATTTTTTTTTTTCTGTGTTAGCCTCTAGCTGGAAAACAAGGCATGCATATTGTCTTTGTGTTAAGAGAGACTTTTACAAGATCGCTTAGTTGACCAGTGGTTGACCATTGTTTTCAGCCTTTGCTTGTGGATCTCTTTATATGACAAGGTTCTTGGAGCCCACTTCTTTTGAAAACAAGAGCCCTCAGCTAGCTCAGGGCATACATTAACAGTCCAACTGATGTGTCTATTCTGTGTTGTCTCCTCTCCTGTGATCTCTGCCCTGTGCTATGAAAGGAATACATTGTTCAAATGCCTGTGACACTGCAAAAGTTAGCTGAGAAGTCATGAAAATACCAGAAATTTCTCCTTTCCTCTGCCACATCGTCCTGAAGTCAATGCAGGGGTGTTCACAAACTGCATCACAGAATCACAGAATCATTATGGTTGGAAAGGACCTCCAGGGTCATCAAGTCCAACCTTTCTCCTAGCATCTC
>JAVSBS010024603.1:22483-37742 GCA_033124195.1 Coracias cyanogaster | reverse complement strand
CCATTTGGGGGAGTGGTCTGGGACCCCAGTGGGTGGACCGCATCCCTTGGTGGGCGGACCCTGGACATCTAGGGGGCAGATCATGACACTCATGTATAAGAAGCTGCACAATATTCTCAGTGTGTGTATCTTTTTCCCATCATACCTGGATGATTACGTATTCACTTTCTGAAGTTAAGGTGAAGTCAGTATCTGTACTTCAGTCCATGTCAATCAAAATGAAGGAAGTGTAAATGTAAGGTGGAGTAGTTGTTACCCGTTTAAGGTGGATTTCTTATTCTTTGCTCGAAAGATCTTTAATTTGTGCCAAGTGTTGCAGCCTCTGTTCATACAACTCAAACTTAGCATCAAAAGCAAGTAATACATGTTTTGAAAAGTAGGCATTTGAAGTTGGGCTAGTCATTTGTAAGTTGTTATATTAAGCCAAGACTTTAGGCCCTCTGTAGTGAACCACTAGAAACATTTTTAGCTGAGGATGCCTACCATGATTATGTGAGTTAGTGGTGCTATTAACAACATCAAAATATATAGAAGTAATAAAAATACTGAAGAATATTATTTCAGCTGTTGTAGTTTAGAAGAAACTTTGTCTAACCTTTCTACTTCACCTAATAAAGTGTTTAATGCTGACAATACTTACTGAAATAATTACCTTTATTTGTCTACCATGAAGTTCAGAGGAATGATAACATCAATAATAACATTATTTGAAGGAAATAAAATAGGCAGACTAATTATAGAAGTCTGCTTAATGAAAACTTAACTCCATTGCCTTTAGCATTGACATAATGTAGTATGGTATAATGATTATAGTTTTTAGGGGGAAATAACCAGCATGTTTGTCTCATCATCTTTATTATTTAAATTATCATACATTGTATAATTACCTTCAATGTAACCATCTTATCTCATGGAAGATCTGCGGGAAGGGAAAATAACTTAAATCTAATTATTTTTCTGGCATAATCAGTACTTCCTTCTGTATGTGGATGAGAGTACTGATACTGATTTGAAAAGGGAAGACTGGATCTGCATAAGGAACTCTGCCCTAAATCAGCTAGATAGTATAAATACCTTTCCAGTCATCTGATATCCGGATCCTATTCCCAGAGACATATCTAGATCTGTGGTAAACATCTAACTCATCTTGCCAATCTCTACTCAGGCTTTTTCAGAGGATCACATTTTTTATTCTTTTGCTTTCTTCAGGTGCTTCTTCAAGCTTATTTCCCCCTCCCACATCTTTGCACTTGTCTGTCCCAGCCCTCTTTGTAGGTGCAATTTCATAGGAAAATATTATCATGTCACAAGACTCTCTTTGCCCTCCAGCTTAACTACTAACTGAAACCTATTATGCTAGCAAATATCACCACAGAGACACTTTTACTGTGTACCCAGTAACAAGATCAGAGAGTAGAGGGAAGGAGGAATCTTTGTGAGAAGGAGAGAAGCTAGCATGGGAGTAGGAGAAGAACTCAAAAGCTGGAAGCCCTCCAAGTTTTATATCTCTGGAATGATGCTTGCTTATTTGATAGCCTGACATGAGCTCCTGCAAATAAGTTAAGCCATGGTATACAAAGCTGAGACTAAAGGGTGGGTGATAGTTGCTCCTTCTGCCAGCCAGAGAATATTATGGCAGATGGGACCACTGGCATTTTTATGGTATGGTTCTTTGTGTGATACAGGACCCCTAGGTTTTAGATTCAGAAGAGTGCACACTTTTGACCTGAAACAATGAATTTACCACAGGCCTAACAAAGCTGATCTAGGAGAACCAGTGGCTCCTCCAGCCAACGAGAAGAATTCTCATTCTGTCCTTTTCATCTGTTGTACCTGAGAGAAGAAACAACATCTGCCAGAGAGAGAGGAGGAGGCCAGTATCCATCTCAACAGCTTTCCGTATTTCTTATGAAATAGAGCCTGACCTCAGTTCCAGGCACCTGCCTGTTTTCCATTTGCAAGACCTTGCCTCGACACCCTGACACCTATTTACTCCCCCTAAGACTGAAAAAAGCTGCACAGGCTATGCCTTTTCACAGGTTTTCCTGGGAGAAGATATGTTGCCTTATCACCTGATGTTTATGATTTTGTGTAACTGAACTGAAAATATGCAAATTATCTTATTAGCTAATGCCAATTATGGAACTACAAAAACCTCAAGAAATAATTCAACTGCTCCTGGCCACAGATTTGACAAGACTGTAAATTATTACACACTGGGGCTATATAGGTATAAGGAAGAGTACTGTAATGCAGTCTGAGTCATTCTCCAGCAGAGAAATGAATGTGCATCTACTTTAGGAAAATACAGATGACTGAAAATAAGTGATGGATTGATTAAAAAGCATATGTTTCTGATGAAATTTGACATATAATGCCACAAGTAAGTTACACTACAGTCAGTGACTAATTGAAGCCCCTTCAGCACATGATATGTGTCATGTGTAAACCAGAAGAGATCTAGATTCCTATGACTTCAAACCTTGAAACTGAGTTGGCATCAAACTGTATCGTGGCGTGGTGATTATCCACACTGTGAGCAAGCTTGAAGCAATGTTTCTGTTTGAAGAGAGATTCTTAAATCCATCCAAAAGCCACATGCAGTGATGTCACCTTGAACAGTGACAGCGGAAGTTTTTCTTGGATCTTTCATATTTGAACTCTAGGGTTGGAATTCACACATTCTGGGTGCACACAAGGAACGGAAGATTTTTAAAGTAAAAACAGCGGGGGAGGATGAAAGAAGTTAACTGAGCAGAGTAGTCCACGTATCAGTAAAGGGGAGCTGGTGCATTCTGAACAAGAAAAGTTCATGAGCCCTCTCCAGCATGATAGACCCTATTCCACAGGTTTACAAGAGGACACCTGATAAACTATTTCTACAACAGTTAGGAAAAGATCCCTTTGCAGGTTATAAAACATGAAATATGACAGTCTTTAAGACAGTCTTGTTCACTTGGAGAACCTAGCTTGTGCTGAAGGATGAAGAGGGCTGTTGCCTGCTTGGTGGTGCATTCAGTAGCCTACAAGCTTTTGACATTCAAGCTGTATGTAAAGGACCAAGATGAACTTGCAGATTTGTTTTTCAATACAACAGTGATTTAAATAGCTGCTACAAAATCTGATTGAGAATTGCACCTATTGTGTTCAGGATGTTGTAATCAGGTTCCATTTTTCAAAACTTTTTATAAGTACTGCCTGACAGCAATAGGACTGTGTGGCAGACCCTCAAAGGAGAGGTGATTGCTGTGTTTTGTGGCATAAGAACCACAGGAATGCAAAAAATTACAATTGGGAGTCTTTCATGTTTGTGCTGTTACAGATTCTGTGAAGTTAATGTTATTATTTGGAGTGTCTAAGATTAGTGAAAGCTTCCTTTAGATAGCACATTAATGTAAAGGATTGTTTCCCATGTCTGTTTAATTTTAGCAAATTGTTCAGTTGCCTCCATATTGTAAGTTTAAGGAAATCCAGCTGTCGATTCCTATTAAACTGGCCTGAGTTTTATATTGTTAATTCAGTCGTCTTTCACACTCTAGCTGCTAAACCTAAAGAACTCTTTACAAAGGCAGATTTATGATGGATGCCATCTGGTCTGATAGAAGGAAACAGATATTGATTTTTAATATTTTCTCCAAACTTGTTTACTCTAGGATAATACAGCAGCTGTGTGGCGGCTTGTCTCAGAGTGGAAAGGATTATTACCACTGCCTTTTGATGAGATAAATTACCTAGAATGACTTGAATGGCTAAAGGGTATACTTTGATGTTATGTCGCTTCATTTACCCTTATGACTAAATGATTATTGATTTTATATTTTTAAGCTCTTGAAACGTGAAAATAAGTTGGTAGAGAAGCCTAGCTGCGTTAGTTTTATTAATTTATTTCTGCAGGGCATAATTCACTTTGGACCAGGTTGTGAAGGTTTTGGGTTCATGACCGACTCCAGATACAGTTGCAAAGAAATGGCTTATTTATATAGTCATTGCAAGTAGTTCCAAAATCAATACAGTCTGGGATTGGATGATTAAACTTAGTCCCTTTGTGGGATTCATTCCTGTAGCTGCCTCTGAAATGATCTTGACTGAAGCAGATTCATGTGATCCAGTCTACAAACAGCAAGTTTGTTCAAGTTGAAATATTATTTTTTGCTCATCATTTTTTTATCTACTGTGTTCACTCAGTGACATTTTAACAACCAGAAAAGACTGGTTGATTGACTACTTCAATGAAATCACTAATCTGCATTCAAAGAGTTGCCTCTAAAGACTACTTAGATTTTCCATGGATAGATTTAACTACTGCTTTGATCAGTTAGTCCCAGTATGCAGTGGATTTAGGTCTCTGTACTTATGTAGGCAGCAGGAATCCAAGGTGTACACTAAACCTTTAAATAGTCTTCACAGTTCAAAACAGCTATTTGCCTTTTGTGTTCAACAGACACCTACATATTTCTGTGAAGTATTGCCTTTTCTATCATCATTTAACATGCTGGTGCTATTTAATGTTTGTCTGAAATGTGACTCTGTTGTCAGTCTATTGAAGTATTTGTAGACGCTGGAACAAGTGCAGAAATGTGTTAAAAAAAAAAAAATTTCTCTCTCCAGTTTCCCACAATGACTATTTATATATGCACTTTGCTTGGTGACTTTTTATACCTTAATACTTTTAAGCATTATTTCTTCTGAAAAGGTTCAGCAGCCAAAATGCTATGTTATCTTATTTAGTCTCAAAAACTGTGATTCAAAATCCTGACATTTCATTTATATAGACCATGAGCAAATTATAAATAGTATTGCTAATAGTATTTTAGCTGTCTAAAGGGAACAGAAGGCAATAAGGTATAATAAAAGCTATGGCTCTAACAAAGTTTATTACTTGGAGGAGTTAGCAGTGCATGAACCTGCACAGGACTGTCCAAACTAAAGAATAATATTTCATGATTTAACAGTAGTTGTCTATCCATCTTCTATAAAGGCTATTAACAATACGCTTGTCTCTTGTTCAGATGTATTAAATGTGGAGTTGTGTTGGTTTTTTTTTAATAAGTTTCACCTAAAACTGTGTGTTTCTAAAACATAGAGATCTTTCTAAATGTTAAGTTTATGTAGATGGTATTGTTACTGTATAGAGATGTGTGTGTATATTGTCAGTCAGAAATGTTAGTCCCCCAAAGGACCTTTTATTGTTTTAAGCCTTGGCAGCATATTTTACAGAGTTAAAAAAGGTGTAAAACACTTTTCTTTACTTTAGCCACATGATATGTATAATTAATGTGTAGTAAATTATATGGCCCAGTTTAAGGCTTGTTTAAATGCATAGAATTTGAAGTCTAATGCAGGAATAAAATAACTTTTGGATCAGTGTAATGTAATATGTTGATCCATTTTACAGGGTGGTGGTGATTATTTAATTAATCACCTTTTGACAATTATTCACACTGGTCCGAATCAAGGTCTCCATTAAAACCGAAGAATAGCTTCATTACAAATGACCCATAAAAGTGTCAAGTGCTGGCAGTGAAGACAAGTAATTTCCTTTCCCTTTAAAACCATTAGATCGAATGATGGGGGTGGGGACGGTGATGAAGTGCGTAATAGTGTGATTACAAAGAAAAGCTTAAACAGTAAATTTGACAGCCATGTTAGAGTGAATAGAAGATAAGGGTTATACACTGTTGGTTCTACACCTCCAAAATCTTTTAATTTTATAAGAAGATAGGAATGAGTGGATTATATTTTTTAGAAACTTTTTTTATCCTCTTTTAGTGTTTACTTATAAATCGAGATTTTAAAATTGTCTGACTCAAAACCATGGAGATATAAAATAAATACTGTATTGCCTTCTGAATGTTGCCTAAAATAGCAGTTAATTGAGACAGAATTGTTTTACAGCTCTGCAACTATTTTCAAAGCCTGCTTATCTTATTGGTGAGAATAACAGCAGGACCTTTATGTCAGTATAATTATATTGGACACTTTCTTTTACATCTGGAAAGTACCAAGAAATACCAATTGATTTTGTGTAGAGATAAAACTGCACTCATCTTTGATTAAAGGTAAATGCTGTACTTTTTGCTTTAAGTCCTTATGTTCTTGCTATGCCAAAATATGTAAAACTGTTTTGTCAGCTTCTGATAAAACCTTGTATATTTCTCTAATGACCACTACAGCTTCTCTGAAAAAAAATTAATTTTTGTACCTGTCAAATCAAAATGTCGTTCTTTCTGTTCAATATTAAATCCTACTGAATATGCACAGACTGAAATTATACAAGAATGTCACTTCAGAAAGTAAAACAAGAATATTAGATTGTCACTTTCAGAGGGACTGAACTAAAGAAAGCATTATTCACAAATCACATTCTGATTTTGAATACACATTTAATAGTGGCTGTAGACTGTGTTGTCATTTGTTTGGTAGTGCTACTTAAGATTGTGGAATAAATCTTTACTAAGGAATTCTGTATACTGACCTTACCTCTTATGTAGGCACACTGGCTTCAACCTGTGAGAGCTAACAGGTGGTGGTTATTAGTTCAGCTATCATCACAAAAAGACATTAAAGTAATACTTCCACTTGAAGGTTCTGGATAATCTTGCTAGCATAGATTCCACTTACTACAGAGCATGAATATATATATTTACTCGTTTTTCAAAGGCATAGCAAATATTGACTGGTCTCAGAGATGTATTTGTTAAATCTACTTGTCATTCTTTCTTTGATCTTCAGTTGTTTTAAAACCTTGCACCAAAGTTTGGACTAGTTACTGTAAAAAATCCCCAAAGTTCAAGTGCTGCTTCTAAAAACTAATGGCTATTGACTTTCATTAGGATTTCTGTGATGTTATCTAACCCTGTAAAGACATTTGCGGTATGCAGTTTACATTGTATCTAGTGATTGTATAATCATTATTGATTTTCTTTGTGTGTAGTACCTGTGTCAAACACCCTAATATATTTAAATGGTGATTATTTCAGCAATATATCTATTATTAGATAAGATCAAAGGCAGTAAAATGTGTAGCAGATAGTGTGATAAGTTGATATAATGTGTATTTGTACCACTACCTATGCCCTTTTGTGCATAAAACTGCAATTCATAGTCTTTAATGATTAACTCTCTGAAGCATGTTGTGATTTCTATCCTGTGGTAAAATAAAGTATGACAGATGGATTAAAAGAAGCCCACTTTTTAAGCAAAAGGCCTAGGAGTTATGTAAATGTAATACAATTAGAAGAATTGCTTTTCAAAGACCATGGGAAATCACTCTGCATATTCCATTCACTTCTTGTTTTCCTACCAGTACTTCTGAAGAAAACTAGAAATATATTTAGAAAGCTGCATGATTTCCCAAAGGATATAATTGCTGTTAATCCCATGAGTATGGATTAACAGAATAACTCAGCCCATAACAGCAAGTGATTTCTCAGGCTAATCTCATGAGCAGAATGGTTATTGTATTTTATTAGCGATCAAAAAATATTCTACTTAGACTATAGTAGAAAACCAGCAAATCTAATACACTCATTTAATATCAAAGAATGCTATACTTTACTTGTGGAGTTTCTCTGCTTTTACTAATATAATTTAATTACAATATCTTTCTGGTCTGTAAATAAAAGTTGCACTATACATTTAATTCAATTTAAAAAATAAACCAAACAAAAATTTAAATAGCCTACAAACCACCAAAACCAAATATGTAAATATACCTGTAGTGTTGAGGTGAAAGTACAAACCTAGGCTTTTCATTGTCTTTTTACTGTTATGATTTTATCACTTTCTACATTGCTCCAAAAGCAGATGCTGCATTTGAAAATATAGTATCTGTGTATACAAAATGTACACTTAAATGCTTCCTTAGGAAAACTGATGGTTTTATTAAATTTTTTAACTAGTTCTAAAAGACAGAGCCCTTTGATGATGCAACAAGCTTGCATTCATTTTCTGTGGCTCCATTTTCAGTTTTGAAATGGTTCCTGTGAAGATACTAAGCCTCGCGTTTGAGTTATCGCTCACAACTCACTGCGCTGTGTTCATGTACCAATTCTGTTAGTGTTAGACTGAGATCCTCTCTTCCATTCTCCATTATGCAGTATGGAGATGCATGCTTTGGCCATTCTTTTGTTGCTACTCATACTCAAACTTGCTCTTTTATTTCAGTCTGTCCTCTGCATCTGGTTGTAAGAATGGAAACTGTTACCATCCCTAACTGTATCTTCCACCTGGAAAGTTACCAACATTGACAGTCAAATGTTGGAGCAAACCATGTGGACATTCTCTAATTAATCTCAAGGAAAATCAGACAAGTTATTTAAACACTTAGCATGACTTGACTGAACCTGTTTGAAGCAGATGAGGAATATCTCAGAAACTGGCCTTCCAGTAACTTGACACTGAAAGTGATTGCTCTGATGACGAAGTACTAAAGGGGTAACTCCAACAAAGAGTAGTGATGAGTAATCAGAGCATTTATCTGTTCACTGATACAGCTGGATTAAGAACAGGATGCTAGTTCTCAGTGGTCTGCTCTATTTTAGTCAGCCCATAAGGATGAAGATGCCTAACTAGTAATGCCATCTCCTGGCTCCAGCCCACAGGGTACTCTAGTGCAAGGCACTCACATAGAGTGTCCTTTTGCTGTAGTTTGCTACAGTGGCCCATTCTTAAATTCCTCTGATGCAACAATCTGATCCCCATCCTGGGTAAATATGAGAGTCGTGATGATTGATATTCTCATTTCAGATATGAGAGCACTGCTTTCAGCTGAGAAGCTCCTTTGACTGACGGTGAAGCTCCTTGGCTGAGCCTCACTTGTGGAAAATTAAATTCACAGAATCACAGAATCATTATGGTTGGAAAGCACCTCCAGGGTCATCAAGTCCAAGATCTGTCCTAGCATCTCTCTAACCACTACACCACATCTTCAAGCACCACATCTATTCGTTCTTTAAACATCTCCCGGAATGGTGACCACCACCTCCCTGGGCAGCCTGTTCCAGTGCCTAACTACCCTCTCAGTGAAGAATTTCTTCCTAATATCCAATCTAAACCTCCCCTGATGCAACTTGAGGCCATTTCCCCTCATCCTATCATCACTAATTTGAGAGAAGAGACCAACATCAGCCTCGCTACAACCTCCTTTTAGGTAGTTGTAAAGGGCAATAAAGTGTCCTTTCATCTCTTCTTCTCTAGACTAAACAAGGCCAGTTCCCTCAGCCGCTCTTCATCGGGCATGCTTTCCAGCCCTTTCACCAGCTTGGTTGCCCTTCTCTGTACCCACTCCAGCACCTCAAAGTCCTTCTTGTACTGTGGGGACCAAAACTGGACACAGGACTCAAGGTGTGGTCTCACAAGTGCCGAGTAGAGGGGCACAATCACCTCCCTACTCCTGCTGGTCACACCGTTTCTGATACACGCCAGGATGCTGTTGGCCTTCTGGGCCACCTGCTGGCTCATGTTCAGTTGGCTGTCAGCCAATACCCCCAGGTCCTTTTCCACCAGGCAGCCCTCCAGCCACTCTTCCCCAAGCCTGCAGCATTGCTTTCACTGGAAAATTTCCATGTGCAACTGAATAGTGGACCTACATGATAACTTACTTATTTTAAACATTTTCTCTAGAACTTGATTGTGCAAGTCTCATCAAAGCAATGTCAGGAATTTGAATAATTCTGTTGAGGCTGGTAGAATAGCAAGTGTAGCTATAAATCTACTTACCATATAGAAATGCTAAGGACAAATTTTAGATTGTAAAGACGATTTCTTCATGTTCCAGATGAAATAAAGATGCATTATTCAGTACAAAACATTTCAGTACTGCAATAATTACTGACTTGACATTATCAATTGACATAGCAGTTCTTGAGCAAACCATCCAGATAGGCTCAACTGCAGAACTAGGACCTAGGTAATTATCTCTGTTGTACGTACAAATGCACCAGCTGAACCTTATGCAGTCCTGTAATGTGTCAAGAAGGTAAACAGAAATAAGATCTGGTGGCGTGAAAAACAGGAGATGCCTAAATAAAGCCAGCCTCACAGAGAATGTCCCACCAGCACTTTATCCATATTCTCATGATTCAGTTCCATCTTAATACTGTTCAGAGCTATGAGACAGGCTCACACAGGATAAAGTAGAAGAGCACAAGTGACAAGTACTGAGGCGTTTATTTTTCTGCAGAAAGTGCAATAATGATGTTTAAGTTTGCATTTAGAAGCTTAACTGTAGAGGAGTTTCCTCTTTATCCTCTGATATACTACACTTTGAGCAGCAATGCAGTTATTCATGCAAGACTGTGGTGCAGCCTATTGAATCATTAGAGAAAAATGAAGAAAAAAAGGTCTATGATAGTCATGTCTGGAGTCTAAAACTCCTACTAGAGGCAGAGTGTGGGAGAATGTGGAGTAAGCAGCCAGGAGCAATGCTATCAGCAAGCTTGCAGAGGGTATCCTAGATGTCAAGTTATTCTCCTACATTTCTAAGTGTGATCATTTAACTAAAATACTTATTTGTATATTTTAATATGGTCTTTCCCATGTGCAGGAAACAAAGCACCCAGACAGGAAAAAACTTGCTTTTTATGTAAATACATATTTTAAAAATGTTTGTAGTGTATTTTTTCACTTGTTACAGTTCTTTCTCAAACTTCAGGCATATAAACAATATAAATGAGTCTGTATTTACTGCCTGAAGCTTTAAAAATGTCTGTTAAACAAGTTCAAACAACCCCCACCAACCTTAAATCTTTTTATGCCAAATACTAAATCTCATGGCATAAGGATCCAGAGGCCAAAAGGGTGCCATGGGGCAAATTGCAGACAGCCTCTAATTCCATGTGTCCTTGAATTTTATTGCACAATTTCTTTCTCTTTCTAAAAGGGTGCAAAGAGGAAGCTGGGTGGAGCACGTTGAGAGCATGATTATTATTATGTCTCTGCATCATGTAGAGCCGCTATGCCGAGGAGCTCTGTAGTGGTTGGTTATAGAAGCATAACTTCTGCACATCATAGCTTTGGGCTTCAGGGAAACAATTTCCCCCTCCACCCTCCCCTTCAACTTCACGTTGTTTTTCTTCCTTGCTAAGTCAACTCATTCATACTTGGAGCAAGGAACCTGGCAAGAAATTCCACTCATCCATTACCACATTCTTAAAGACTTGTGCCTGGGAGAGATTCAACCTCTAAGGTGTCTTTAGGACCAGAACAATCTTACAGTGGGTTTCTTTAGGGTGTGATGACCATGTGTGCCATCTTTGGTATTTTATTTTGTTCTACATTTCAACAGGAGATACACAGTTTTTCCTCTCTCCTCTTAGGCCATTGCCTGTTCCCAGCTGTGTGACAAGGCATGGGAGACAGACACCATGACCCTTGTGCTAGGCCATGTAATGCATTGGAAAAAGTTCACCTCCAGATACATGATCTGATACAGAGACAGGTACTTACTTCTGTCTTCTACTGTTAATTATACACTGTCCAAGGACTTACCCCATATCCCAACCTTATCTTTTTAACAGACCATCCTGCCTTACACACATCCTTGCCTCTCCCAGACTCACCCTTACTACACAGATGCTGAGTGCATCTGAAAATTTTGTCAGGGAAAAGAAATCTCCACTCCAAGAAAAAGTAAGAAACCCCCTACTGTTACAGTCTTCTATTTGACTCTGGGACAAAATGAAGCCTTTTTAAATATTCCGTCTAAACCTGTGGGGCTTTAAAGGAGATAAAGTAGAACAGATCATTGGTTTCACCTTTAGAAACCAAAAGCCTGGTAGGAAAGGCATTTCCTCCAGATTTCTCCCATGTGAGACTCATATGAAGGCTCCTGTGTGACAGGACATAGATTAGGGACAGAGTTCTCTCCTATTGCAAAGGATCATCCTCGGAGCTGTTATTCCAGAGACATCTCATTACTCTATTCATCAAGTAGCATGGGGGGGGGGGGGGGAGTACCCAGTCAGCTGTAGATCCAGGATGCTGTCACTGTACTGTACCTAAATCAAATCCGTCTACTGTGAGCCCTTCTAGAGGAGTTACAGCTACTGCATTTATTAAAAAAAAAAAAAAAAGAAAAGAAAAAAAGCGCGCCTGTCTTTTCATGTGCTAAACATGGAATAGAATATATTTTACTGAAATAAAAAAAAAACCCAACCAAACTACCACACAGTATTTTAGGTTATAGTCATTACTTACACAAAATGAATGATCAAAACTAAGTAACAAGCTCACATCTCTCTTTTGAGGTTTCAATACACAAAGAAATTGGGTTATCTACAAACACATTATGGTTTTGAAATGTGTTACTGCATTCTAAATACTTGAATTAAAACAATTTGGTTTGAATCGTACTATTATAGGAGACTCAAAATCCTTTTATCAGAGGTTCTTTTTTTCCTTTTCTTTTTTTGGTATTATTAAAGGATTTTAAGCTTTGTTATTTGAATGAGATAAACAGTATGGTAACTAGGAAAGCTAGCATGTTTTAGAAGTCTGTGGTTTTGAGTGCTTTCCAAAGAGACAAGGTAGTATCTATATCCTAATATTCTCTCAATACATGAAATGTAATAGAAGGGAACTATTTCAATAAGATTTCTTAAAAACTATTAGGCATAAAAATCCTAACAGTGGAGATATTGTTTGAGGCACACCTCCAGGACCAAGGTCAGTCCTTATGCCAAAGCATCCCATTGTAGGAGAATCTTGTTTTTGCAGAATAAAACACAACAGTTTTAAAGTAAGTTCTAAAGAGTAATGAAAAATATTTCACTCTCAGGTTTGTGGAAATGCTACCTGTTTATGTCCTTTCTTGGTGGACAGGTGGCTTAAATGACAATGTGAGAGGAATACCATATGTCTTTGCTATTTAAGTGAAACATGGAGTCAGTGTTAAAAAGTTCCTGGTTGCAGCTTACTGAGTAAAGATGGCCAAATTACAAAAACCTTGAAGTCTCAGTTTACAAGTCTGGATACGAGTGTGAAGTCTTCTGAACTGTACAAATGTTTCGGATGAGAAAAATGTGGACTGACATCTTGTGAGAACTGCCTGTTTCATTTCAGAATCTGTGTCCTTCAGACTTTTCTTATTTCCTTTTTTCAATCAGAGCCATGTGCATAAGGACATATGGCACTGTGCACTGACTAATGGTCACATATCCTTCAGAAGGTGTGTCATAACCATGGTAGAAAATGTTCTAAACATGTAAGAAATTACAGTTTCCAATATGCACTGACATCCCCATCAAAGTATATTACTTCAGTTAGCAGGCATCTTAGACATATTACGTTAAAATACATTACTTTTTTGACTGTTGGGGAGTTAAACATCACTGAATTTTTATTTTTACTCATTTACTAATTAGGCACAGTCTACAATGAATACCTCATGTTGTTAGCTTTCAAAACTCACCACTACAGGATACCAAGGCCAAGACCTTTAAATTTATAGAACTGATATTTTTATAAGATGATAATAAATACAAGAAAAACAACCCAGGACTTTAATTTATAAAAACTATCCGCTTAAGATCATAGATCAGCTTCTAGTGATGTGGTCACAGGGAGAAGTTCTATGGAACAGTGTAGAATTGTATATACCTTCTTCTGAAAGATCTCTACTACTTGCAGAGACAGACTGCTCAACTAAATGGATAGCTGGGTTAATTTTTGAAGTAGTAGAATTTGATACATGCAGCATTTGCTTTCCACAAACACAATGAATGAGAGTTCAGGTGTAGAATGACCAATCCAAACCTTCTTAACTCTACTCTTATCATCCATTTGGGCATTTTTCTACAAACCATATTATATTTTCATGAAATAAGGGGGAAAATCACCTTGTTAAAGAAAAGCTTCCCTTTTGCTAAATTATTTTTCCTCATTTTTCCTCATTTTTAAACATTCAGGTATTTATTCTGTAAATTTATGAGAGGAGCTACTGACTGTTTACTGCTGGTTAGTTTATACACTCTTGAGTGTATAAAGTACCTTAGATTATCAGAAAAATGGAATATTTTAAAAATTAGGGAATACCTTGTAGCTTAGCAGGACAGCTGCTTTTCTCTCTTATTTTGGTGATTTTCTTGCTATTTACTTTTTAAAAAAAGTTTTACTCAATGCCTTTGAATGTAATGCTCAAGTATGGTGTTTTTACTGAAAGGCTGTACTTAGATTTGTGTTCATAGAATTTTATGTGAACTAGGAACTTGACCTTCTGTTGAGTCTGCCAGAACCTCTAGCTCTTGAACAAACTGCTGCCTTGGTGGTCATGGTGAACAGACAAGTGAAAAACATAGGAATCAGATTCATGGCTAGCAGGATACTTATTTGAATAAAACCTTTCTCTTTACTTTTCATCACTTGACTGGGTTTGGGGTTTTTTAAGTCTCATGAGGAGTGGCTGAGGTAACTGGGGTTGTTTAACATGAAGAAGAGGAGGCTGAGGGGTGACCATGTCACTCTTTACAACTACCTGAAAGGAGGTTGTAGGGAGACAGGTGTTGGTCTCTTCTTACAAGACACAACTGACAGAACAAATGAAAATGGCATTAAGTTACACCAAGGGAGGTTTAGGTTAGACGTTAGGAAAAACTTCTATACCAAAAGGATTGTCAAGGACTGGAACAGGCTGCCCAGGGATGTGGTTGAATCACCATCCCTCTATGTACTTAAAAGCCATCTAGATAGGGTGCTCAAGGATATGGTGTAGAAGTGGGCCTGATAGAGAGAGATAATGGTGGGACTCGATGATCTTAAAGGTCCTTTGCAACCATAGCAATTCTGTGATTCTGTGTGAAAAAGGATCACTTCAATAAGCTGGTAAAAGGTCTGTAAATTAATTCTACAAGTGCCATTACATGACCCAGGCTTTCATCTAGCAAAATAAAGCCTATTAATAAACTACATTTCAAACTGTATGTGCCCATCTAACAAAAACATTGCTAATTTCATTTTCTCCTTTTACTGATAGGCAGTTTTGAAGCGAGACAGCAGTATACAACTAGTAAACTTTCAACAGGCTGACAGTAAATTCTCTGCCTCTAGAGGCAGTTACTACTACCTCTAGTAAGTTAGTCAGCATTTCTTTACCTCAGATTCTTTTCCATAAACTGAAGTACTATTTGTTATGGACAGAACCCTTTCATCCATAAGCAGCAAAAAGGCATCTGCAGAAGTGGCAATGTGGCAAACGGACCCATTATTTTTGAAATGTCTTTTTAAGTCAGCTTAAACTACAACTCCCATGAATCATCAGGGA
>JAVSBS010024603.1:0-15788 GCA_033124195.1 Coracias cyanogaster | reverse complement strand
CATATCATATCATATCATATCATATCATATGATATACTGTGCAGTTATGGAAGTTTACAACCTCTTGCTATTAATAAGTGGGGTGGGCAGCATCCCTTATATCAGAACATCCGCCTTTGAAATACAAAGTAACCACAACACATGATCTGTCAAAAACTATCAGGATGATAAACAATGGGGTGAGCTCCAAAATAAATAAATAAACACTGCCAAAAAAATTATTTGCATATTTTTCTCTCTCCCCAACCAGTGCTTGAAAAATGTCCTCATTCAATGTGCTTGCTCATCCATGCAGCTGCCAGCTGTGCCTCCTTCCTTCAGCAGTAGTCACACGTTACATGGCTTGTAATACCGAGTCCATATTGCTACAGAAACCTAAGCTGTGAAATACAACTCTCTCAGGCCCTTTAGAATTTTTGTGGAATTATGATTTCAGTACTGCAACTAAAATTTGACATTCAGTTGAAGACTGTGGCATGCAGGAAACCAAAACAGACAGAGTACATGCAGAAATGTCCAGACACTAAGAGACATCTCCAGCAACCCTCATGTAATTAACATAAATCTGGGCTGCCAAAAGTACTAACAGCACTTGAAGCAGCTTTGAAATCCCAAATGCATGACTTCTAAATTTAGAGCTCTGTTCTTACTATATTCTGTTATCCACATGTTTAGATTTCTGTTGATTGTTTGCAGAAGAAAAGGAATGTAAAGGTTGTTTAGAGCGAAACCCTGGCCTACAACTGCAACTCAGTACTGGGGAATGAAGAAAACTACCATGCCAATGCAGGAATTTAGAGTGGCAATGAGTTCAGAACAGAGGCTGCTGCTTTGCTGTTAAAGAAGGTGAGGCCTATGATAGTGGTGTTTGCTAGCATACGCAGTCCACCCTGTTGCCTATGCCCTGCCTTTTGCAGATGCTAAAAGAAATGGTAGGTTCACACAGCTGTTGCACTCACTGAGTGTGAGATCCTGACCATAACTGTCCCTTGTGTGGATGGCACAGATATGGGAGATAAAATTAGAACACAGTGTAGAGGAACTGCGGAAGATTGCAACAGGCGCTGAATAGAAAGTAGAACTCAAATATGGAGGAGTAAGGTAAGAACCAACATGGGATTTTTTCTTATTCAGGAATATGATCATTCCAGTTTTGGTACTTAATAGATACACTGATATTTCACATATGTCACATATTTGGCTACAGTTCAGTTGTTTAGTATCATCTAATTATCCATAAGGTCTGAATTTTTAATCTGTGTATTTGTTACAGGGATTCTACTTCACCAGTTCCCCTCAGACATTTCTCCCACGGGCTTATAATGCACTTTTGTGCCATTACATAGCTGATGGAAGGAGAACACACCCTACTCCTGCTGGTTTTTTTTTTTTTTTAATTTTATTTCCTGCATGGAAGGAGATCAATAAAAGATCATACTTTGTATCTACTTTCTCAAATCTAAATATTTCTTATTTCCTGCTTCTAGACTTATCTGCACCTTTATGAAGCTGAAACTGCTTTACTGTGTGCCTTTATGTGTGCTTCTGTAATGATGAGGCTGTTTTGCTTTGTGTTTATACAGGTTTTTACACCATTATGAACACTGAGATGAATTTTCTCTCTTTTTTTTTTTTTTTTTGCACTTAATTATTCCCATGTAGTTCTATTAACTCACTAGAATGTATCTTGATGGAAAAAATGCAATTGCAACTATTGGTCTATATCATTAAATTTCTCCCTTTTCTCTGTTCCTTCGGGGCAATTCTGTAAGAATTGTCTCCTTTTCCCAGAAACCTGAAATTATGTTTCAAAAATTTTAAGGTCTTTTTATACCAATATCTCTTTTCTGTGTAAATAATTTTAGCAGTAGTCTGAGGGAGAAAGAGCATCTACTCAGTGCGGCACACAAATACTACAGAAAGAGGCAGATTGCACGATTCTAATGGATACCATCTCAGTAGTAGAGAGAATAATCTCTAGGTAAGGTATTAGGTTGCTGTTAATGTAACCATGAAGGCAGAGGGTGGTAAGAGGATAATCCTAGTAGATGTACTCAAGTGTTTAAACCAGTTTTATGGTACCTTCCACATGATAATGTAAGCAAAAGGGGTCAGATAAGGAACACATTTTTAACCCTTTGTATATTACTGATAGGATCCTAGATAATAAAAATAACAGCTGGAGATGCTCTTGCCTGAGAAGGAATATTCTGCATTTGGTACTGGAAATATGATAAGATAGTTGTTATGACTAAAATAGCCTTTCATACTTCCAGCTTCTTCCGTAAGGATAAACTGGGGAAGAAAGACACAGAGAGGGACTTCATATCAAAGACACTTTGTTGTTTCTGATAGCTCAGAACGGGAGGCGAATGTTATGGATGAAACATCTACACAGAAAAAAAAAAAAAAAAAAGAACCTGCTGGCCTGTTTGTAGAATCCACAATAGAAATCCTACTCACAGTAGATAACAGCCTGCACTGTTCTTTAACATCTGCCCATAATGTGTAACAAAGCTAAAAATTTTAATAGGGGTGACTTCATCCCGGAAGATGCTTGCTCATCATCTCACACATCACAAAATTTTCCAGAATTTCTAAAAATAATAAATTATAATATTTTTATGCAGTAACTCTTGAACTCAGAAAAGATAGCTCCATTTTTGATCTTATTTAAATGAACTAAGAGTTAATCACTACCATAAAGCAAATGGTTTCCTAGGTATGGGTATCACAATCTGATTGCATTTACATTGTGCAGACAGAACATATCACCAAACTATGTACATATATATATAAGTGAAGCTTGTGTAGGCTATTTCTTGGTATATTGTGCAACAAAACATTTGTTCCTATATCACATATTTAAAGTGGTAAGTATAGGCAAAATATGGGAACCATCAAAAAATAAAATCCTGGATACCCACAAGCATGGTTCACAAGTAAAACAAATTATACTGAGTGAGAAGCTATCCTAGTTAAAAGGAGATTGAAAACAAAATAGAATATAAAATATTAATATACAACCTGAGTAAATAACAAAGTATTATAAGCTACGGCTTGAAATATACTCAACCCAAAGAAAGGACAATATGTCCAAAACCTTGTCTTTTTTTTTCACTTACATCTGTAATTTAGTAAAAACATCCCCACTTCCTGCAAAATCTGCACTACATATACCCTCAAATAACCATGGCTAGAACAATACATAGTAACAAAAGGAATTTAAATGTAGAGGACCAAGATAAACCATAGGTTATGTATGCTTATTCTAGATTGAAAACTGTAGCTAGATATGTATGTTCCATAGATATTTTCAGGGTTGTCATTTTAACAAAACACTGTACCAATCACATTCAATAAAGTGTCAATGACTGAGAGTTTATCACCTTCACACATAAGGAAACATATGCTAAAACAGTGTAGTTTGAAATAAACATATGTTGTGAAAATATATGCAAAAGCTTTGTAGAAACTACTAACAGACTTTTGAACAACCATGATTTTGGTTTTGTAAATATATGAAAATTGGGGAATTTTCAAGACATCGAAAAATTTCCTGTGCCAATACAGTTCTGATAGGCAGCTCACCCAACCTGATTTAACTAAAAGATTTTAAATTTAGGATTCTATTTACAGACAAGCTTAGGTGACATAATTGTTACCAAACAACCATTTTTGTCAAGATTAATCAATGCATGCAATAACCCAGATTACTCCAGAGCACGGGACACTTCAAAGCCGACAGAGACTACACAGATCAAGTTAAAACTAGCCTGCTAAAAGATATCAGACTATGTAGTCCTGTTTCTAAGGAAGTCTTTTAGCGACTTCTTTTTATCCGTATTATTTTATACATGTGCTAGTCATCTAAAGATGGTACAAAAATCTTTGCTAATAAGTTTTGCAGATAACACAAATGTTAGTGAGGTAGACAATGAAGAGGAACATCAAGAATGATCCAAATAATCTGCTTTACGTGTCACACCCCTAAAAAAAATTCATTTAATAAGATGCATATATTACCAAGTAACATACCTTGGAATAAAGAATGAAAATTGTGCCTACAGGCTGAGAGGTTCTGCTTTAGAAAACTGTGGCTAAAGGATCAGTTTAAAGATACAGAGAGTTAACCAATTCAACTACCAGTGCAAGTCTATGGCAAAAAATTAAAAAGGCTTGATGTGGTCCATGAATATCTAAATAAAGAAAAATCAAGTGGAAGCAGAGAGGGGATCTTGCCTCTGTACACTACCTTAACTGTCAAATCCTAGCTGTGAGGCAAGTTAAATAGAACTCTAAGCCAAAATGCTGGACTGCAAGGTCCCTCCACACAGAGAGAGGCTGTGCCAGGGGTCATCCAGCAGAAGAAGCCAGAGTCCACTGATGTGGGTCATTCCGCGCAAGCTTCTGACCACACAGTGATTTAATGGGATTTTGCTTTCCTCGTAACAATAGTGTGAGAAACCCCCTCCAGCCAGTGATGCCATGGTCTTCATCTGTCCTGTGACATGCAGCTTAGCATATTTCAAATCTGAAAGGTTTAAATCTAAATAGTTTTCTTGGTAGCGGGAATTTATTAGAGGCACCTGAGCCATTTCTGGCAGCCACAGTTTGGGTACTGGAGACAGCACAGCTGCAGCCAGGAGCTGCCGCGCCTGGACTATGTTAGCTCTACCCCACTCAGAACTGCTCCCAGTCTAATGCAGCTTTAGTGCTTCCTGTAGCTGAGCTAATTTGTTCAGGCGTAGCATGGGTATCTCTGTACAGCACTGCAGCATGTCATGTGCATATACCTTTCATGGCCTGTAATGCATGGGATGTCAGACTAAGATGATCTAATAATCCTTTCTGGCCTTAAACTGCATGAAACCATCATCAGTCAGTTCCATTAATCTTCCATGAAGGAAAATAAGACACCTGAATATAGCAAGACAGTGAGATACAGCGGTAAAAATGTTGAAAATGTTTCTCAACTTCACCCTCTCTCTGATTCTGCCGTAAATTACCAACCTGAGTCACGCTGGGGCTGTTCAGCCTGGAGAAGAGAAGACTCTGAGGGGACCTTATAGCCACCTTCTAATACCTGAAAGCGGCCTATAAGAAGGCAGGGGGAGATCTGTTCTTGAGGGTCTGTAGCAACAGGACAAGGGGTAGTGGTTTTAAGCTAGAAAAGGGTAGATTTATGTTAGATGTTAGGAAGAAGTTCTTTAATATGAGGGTGGTTGAGCACTGGAACAGGTTGCCCAGAGAGGTGGTGGGGGCCCCATCCCTGGAGTCATTCAAGGTCAGGCTCGATGGGGCTCTGAGCAACCTGACCTAATGAGAGATGTCCTTGCTTATTGTAGGGGGGTTGGACTAGATGGCCTTTGGAGGTACCTTCCAACCCAACATATTCTATGACTCTGTGATTCTGTGTGCTGCCCATGGAGACGCTGAGGTACTCTTAGACTTTATTGGGCTGCTGCAGAGGACTTAGATTTGGGCTTTCTACCCAGGCAGCAGCAATTAGCACAGTTTTGGGGAAGGATAGGGAAGAGACAGTTGTGCACAATGAAGTCCAGTATGGTTATTAAAGCCTCTGCCTGGTAGAACAAGGATTTTTAGGCAGCCCATAAGACCACCATGTTAGGTAGTGTTGGCCATACAGCCCTTACTGTTTTCATGAGCATGACAAAGAAACAATCTTGGATTTACTCCCCCTGTTTTCATGTGTCTGATGTAAAATGCACCGAGTAAGTTGCAATCTGGAAATGGGTAAAAGCTTTGGATCAAATAGTCTGATGGATCTTGGCCAGTTTGTGCAGAAGTTACCAGAACGCGGTCTCATTTCTCCATACACAGAGAACAAACAGCTGGAGGGCCTAAGCGTCCACATGATGGGGGTTTGAGAGAACCAAGCCTGGGAGATGTGCTGATTTTGTCTTCTGGCATGTGAATAGGTTTATTTTGGACAGCATCTGTTTTATTTTTTTGTTCTCCGTTGTATGTCATGTTCCTTTATAAAGAGAGTGACTAGGTCAGATGGACCCCCTGGAGGGAGCAGAGATTCCTCCTTTCCCTGGAGAGCAGATGAGCATGCTTGAGGACTGGGTGGGAGGAGGAGGAGGAGAGGAGGAGCTCCGTGGCTTCAGGGTGTAGCGGAGAGAGGATAAGAGAATGGGAGCCCTAGCAAGAAGATGGGAGCCTGCTGTTCATGGAGAAGCTCATGAAAGGAGGGGGGAACATATGCGCAGCCAGGCTCCCTTGGCAACAGGAAGAAAACTTCCTTGGGATCAGAAAGGATCACATGGAGCTTGCTGCAACCACTGAGTTGACTGAAACCAAACCTTGAAGCAAGTACCCACATAACACCACATAGGAGGACAGGGGTGAAGCTGTTTATAAACTTTTTTTTGTCCTTACAGAGAGAGAAAATGTTCCTTTACTTATAAAGTTAAACATTCTCATTTCTATTCTATACAAAATGTCTTTTTTAGTTTAAAAGACCCTTTGGTCTCTTCATGGAGCTCACAGTAAGGAAAAAGTCTAGTTCGTCTTCAAAGCCATTTGTCCTCTCGTAAGGTATGGAATCAGAAGTGACCCCAGTTTTGCTCCTCAGCAGTAGAGAAACATGAATGATAGAAATACTGTGAAACAGTTAATTAAATTTCATCTCTAGAATAAAATAGCCTCTAAAAGGTCTTGTGAAAAATTTGGGAAAAATATATTAGTTAACATCTCCTTAGTAATCCTTCATTTATTTCCAGTATGTTGAATTGAGGAAAACAAGGATTTTGGCTCATTAGTAGTTCAGGAAAAAAAAAGAAAGGGCTCGCTTTAGATCAAATTGAAAACCATTTTCTTTTTTTATAGTTTCATGAAGGATTGCAAAAGTGATGCAACCCAAAATACTTTATGTGAGTTCAAACCTTTTAAAACTGTTTTTCTCAAAAAATTGAAAGGAAATTTCAAAATGGAATGTCATTTTAGATGAAATAATTTAAAAGCTTCACTTACAAAAATGACAAAAGGAAGCATTTGATTCTTTGAAAAAATTACAAGGTTCTTTTCAAAGTGAGGCATAACAAAATTAACACAATTTTGCAAAATATTTTGGTATATCTCTGTCTCCATTGCTGAAAAAAAAAATTGCTTGAAAAATTTCACTCAGCTTCACAAGCAAGCAAACATTAAGAGCTAAAATGCTTGTAAGCACTGAACTTTTTCTGGCCATACAGACCAGAAGTGCCCCCGAAGAGTTAGTTTAGTCATAACCAGAATAGCCTACCAGAAACCCAGATCTGTTAAGAATAAAAATTAAAAACAGATATGTCATGAATGTTTTTTGTTGCCCTTTATTATTTTCCATTTTCTTTTACATTCCTTCTCCCCTCCTTTTGCCCAGTCCTTCTTAGATGCCTGTGTACCAGACATTCCAGGACAGAACAACTTGTGATCTCCACTCAAATACCTCCCCCCGAACAATTATGGGTCAAAATCTCCACTTGCAGAAATTGTCTCCCTACTCATAAACTAAATTATGATAGCTGAGAATTTCACCTGATAACTTAAGATATGGTGATTTTTAAGGCTTATTTTACAAAGAGGCTCAACATGTTTTGGCAGTTTTTATTCCATAGCTTTTCATAAGCATAACAAAAGTTTCCTATTTGGTATTTGTAGAGGCAACAAAGCCAGAGCCAACATCATTAGTGGATTTCAATTATTTACAAAATTAAATTATTTTCATGACAAGGTGAAGAACATGCAATGCTCCCTTTGCAGGCTAAGGACTCTCATGAATAAGAAGAAGATATGAGAGGTTAAGCAGAAAAAGAAAGCTTGCGTCCTTTAGGACAAACTGAATCTACAGAGTGTTTTCACAGGTTTCCAGACCTCCCAGAAATCTACAAGCACATCAAACTGTGCTGGAGGAAGAACGTCTTGAGCTAATGTTGACCTGAAGTGTTAAGCCATATGGCCTGCTGCTGTGCCATACAGATGCCCCATCTCCGACGGTCAGCTGAGTTTATTAGTTTTGGTATCACACCTCAGGAACAAAGTTACTTTGCTTTTGAATCCACACAGGCTCCCAAAGTACCAGGTATGCACAATTCTAGGTCATGGGGGAAAATATGTGTGTCAATATGGGTTAGGGTTATGCTGTCCCTATTTAGTAATACTGGATAAATGTGGACCACAGCAGGCATTGGGATGCTGGAAAATAAACCAGGTAAAATAATTCTGATGTCCCTGAGATAAAAAGTATCTGTTCCTAATCTACTGAGTCCTCTGGTGCTGATGAATTCATATGCGGGACTTCTGTTTTTTCAGTGTTTCTCCTGAAGACAAATCTTCCTTTTGTTAATCTGAAGAACAGAATTCACTGGAAAGCTCTCTCACGCTCCTTTTCTTCTTCCTTCTTTTCTTTCTTGCCTTTCTTTTCTTTCTCTCCTCCTTTTCTCCTTTTTTTCATTCTTTCCTTCTTTCTTGCTTTCTTCTCTTGCTTTCTCTCCTCTTCCTCAGTTCAATCTTTTGAAGGCTTTTTAATGTTATAGGAATACCAAGTTTGGTCTTTGCCATTTCATTTTTTTCCTGGAGCAGCTCTGGGAAGTCTTGTGTTCTGGGTGTTCTGGCACTGTTGTATAAAGAATGAGGATCTTGAACAAAGACTTTCTTTGCCCAAAATTGTAATTAGTTGCTGAAGTTGTTAACAAAAGCAGAGGCAGATGAACAAAATTATTCTAGACATTAAAAAGCTTGTATGATGACAGACTGAAGAGATAGGGAGTATTTAGGGAAAAAAAACTAGGTCATTTTTGTTCAGAATAACAATCAGACTTATTAAAGCAATAAAAATTAGGTAAAAATGATATTAGCACAATTACTATGTCATTATGTAAATGAGTGTTGCACCTTTATGCTAAATACTTTGCTCTGTTGGCCAGGGTACTATCACAAAAGTGAAGTGAGTTTTTTAAATTATTCTAAGTTTCTTAGTTCTTGCCATGCTGAGGACAATAAGATCTCATGAGTGGATGGAGTTGTTGATAAGAAAGTCCATGTCTATTTACTGAATCTAGCTAATTCATGGGATTTACAGGATGAATTTTGTCATATTTTGCGAAAGTCCAAATAAATTATGTCTTCCAATCTTCTTGTATTCACTCTTTTGTTATCACACCCAACAATTAAAAGAATGTGAATAGCTTACAGAGGCACAGATTTCTTTTACAGAAGCCATGGTGATCTGTCTCCATCATATTATTTTCAGCTGGGTCTTTTACAATTCTGGTTTTAATTAGCATTTCAACCAACTTCCTTGGTCCTAAAGTAAGAATTCTCAGCCCTGAATTTCCCAGAATAACCTTTACAATAAAATACCATTTGCAACAGGGCTGTTCTCTGAGAGAGTAGCTATTTAATTCTGATTTCTTCTACTTGCTTTTGGAACCTTTTTGACTAATATTTTATTTTTCAATTCTTGTTCTCACAAGTCAGCATGCTATTTTTTTCTATTATTTCTCACCTCCCAGAGCTTAGATTGCCTCTACTTGCCTTGTAGCACTATATGAAAGAAATTGTGTTTTACTATACACCCAAAGAAATTCTCCCAAGAAGAGGCCATAGACAGAAGGGCATCACATATGGAGTATAAAAGGATCAACGAAGAGGCTGAGAGATAACTCAGCAATCAAGTTACAAAAATGTAAGAATATGGCAGAGTAGGTGTCTTACATCTCCAGTAGGTGGTGGATCAGTTTTGAGTAGCTGGTATATGGTTCAGCTCTACCTGTCACCAACATGTAAGACTCTCAGTGCTTCAGCAGTCCAGCTGACTGCAGCAGGACATAATGACCAAGGCCTTTTTTTTTAAAGTGACTATAAACTGAGTACACTCTGCCCATGGTTCAGACAAATCGGTTGTTGCCATCCATTTATTTAAAAAATAGCAGTTCCAGCATAAACAAAGATGTGGAACCCATTTTTTACAGGCTTTCAATCTCTGTGCTGTTCATAGTAATAAGCCTAGGAACCAAATTCTTAATCAGGGCACTATGTAGTCAAACAGTTCAGAAGATATTTCTTTTATCAAATAGCAACTGTGACAAGGGTTCAGATGCTTACTAGCCCAAATCACAACAAGGCCAACAAGGTACAGGCTTCCAGTTATGTCATTGTCTTCAAAAATGTCTTTTAGGCCCAGAAGCCTTCTTGAAGCAATGTAAAAACACTCCTTAAAATCAAGGCCAAGGTGCTAGTGCAGCTTCTTCCAACGGATCTCAGCCACAGGAATTTACCTGTCTGTGGTGTTTTGATTCTGACCTTACATCAAATCAGCTTCCCCAGCCAGTTTATTCAAATGGCAATTCTGTGATCTCCTATATATGTCTGTGGGCAGTATGGCCATCATCCAAGTTTCTATGGCACAATACACTACACGACAGTTGGGTCTACACAGTGGAGGCAGCGTGCTCCAGAGTGCATCCTACAGACTTGAAACCCTGATCATTTAGGCTGGTGATCATCACAGTTTCCTTCACACTCCCACAAGAAATTATTTTTCTTAGATAAAGAGTGTGTGAGCTGAGACAGGTTTTGTCCTGATGTGCTTACCTCGAATCTGTTGTGCTGACCCAGAGAGCACACATAGCTCATTAGTGAAGTGCACCTAATTTGTATGTTGGTCTTGAGCTTTATCGCAAAAGTTAATGTGAAATTTCCATTTTATCTACAGCTCCTAGGATATAACAGGGTGTGTGCTAATGCTTGAAACTAATCATTGTCATATATATCTTATTTGATATAACTTCTTTATATTGTTCTGCTGAAATCCAGAGTAACCCAGAATAACATTACAAAAGAAAAGCAATTTCAATTGTGAAGATCAATAAAAACGTAATGGTTTAAAGTACTAAATAATCAAGTATAGTAGCCAAAGTAACAGCCTACCTTTTCTTGATGTGGAATTCAACCTTTGGTCCCCAGCTGAAGTTCCTCTTATGTTGTTGTTGTTGTTGTTGACCCCAGGCATGTTTTAAAGAACAAAGAAAGATTAAGTGCTCAGCTCCAAAGTACTCTAAAGAACAAATTTAAAAGAGCTTTGCTGTAAATATCAATAATGGAATATGACAAATTAACTAAAATAATTAAATACAAATTCTGCATTAAGGAAATTATTCATGATACAGCTTTAATAAAAGTAACGGAGAGAAAAGTCATACTGCCAATGGTTTCGTATGCTTTAAGATATCAGTCCACGAAGAGATCATTCTTGCCCAACCTCACACACTAAATTTCAAAGGTTTGCAGGGAGGAACATCACAGAATCCTTCCTTTATTATCTTATCACTAGTATAAAGCTTCATTGTTACAAATATGACGAGTGAATGTCTCAAATTTGCTCCTTGACTCACGGCTTATTCTGTGTAAAGTTTCACCATGTGTGTACACTCAGTGGTTTCCTATATCAATCCAGTCCTGCCATGCACTTGGTCCTGTCTCTTGGCTGGAAAAGAACTGCTTCCATAGCTTTTCACTTGGTAATGTTTTCTTAGATTCTTTTGTGCTGACCTAACGTACTGAAAGTCTTAACTTGAAAAATATAATTTATGCTTCTAAACTTACTAACAGACCTGTAAGAGTTTGTTAACTTTACTACCTCCCCACTAGTATATGTGTCCTATTTACAGTCTAAGTTGGGAACAGTCCTTTTAGCTGTGCCTTTGTGCTGTATCTAGTATTAAAAAGTCTTGATGTCCCACACAATACTAAAAAGTAATCTTGAATATTGATGAAATAATTATTTTCTTCTTTTTTTTTTTTTAATTTCACTGAGTTTTCCTATTAATGATATTGTAAGCCTGCAGACTAAGCAGCAATCATGGTTTATTGTGTTCCATTGACAAAATACTGAGCAGTAACTTTAAGAAAAGGAAATCTGGTAGACAGTATGTGATCAACTAAAGTGGAAAAGGGAGGAAGTAAAAGACAAATAAAAGAGTAGTCCCATATAAAAATCACAGATTTATTTCTACTGTTAGTGGATCAACATTTTTTTAAGCAAACTCTGTTAAACAAAAATCAATTAAGAGAGCTGAAAGAGACAGTTCCATTAATCAGGTAAAAGCAAAACAAACAATTAACAACAAAAAAGAACATATTAAATGTACTGTTTCTTCTTTCTGTTGTATATTTGAAACAGGCATATTTAAAAGTTTTATCCCTTCATACACATTTTTTTAATCAAGTTCATGAAAACAGTTTTAGTGGATAGAGTTCACAAATCTGATAAGGTCCATAAATTCAACTGAAACACAAGTGTTAGAAACTAAGTATTTGTTACTGGGAAAAAACCCCAAACTGATGTGCAAGTGCATATGCCATATTAACTGAGTTTGTGCAAACCCCAACACCTAATATACTTTCTTACAAGAGTGGTCCTGAACAATTTCTTAAATCGGTGTATTTACAGAATTAATTTATGTTCGTTTGAAATCTCACTATGTTAGTATGAAATCTCGCTAAGCCTATAGTGAAGGATACCTGTTGTGTGTGACTACTGAACTGAAGTTCAAACAACAAGAAGCAGCTCATAAAGTTCTTTTGGCGAGACTATTCCCTTCTGAAGTCACAAAGGCAAGTCCATGATCCCAAAGTCATGATGCATCTGGCACACCGTTGCTTTCTGGAAAATCTCAGCTAAGAGAAGGTAAGGGAGTAGCAGCAGGGAAAGAAAAGAGTGAGGGAAAAAGAACTTTGGTTTACTTTTGTTTTGAGAATCCAACAGCATTAAAAAAATAAAAGACTAAAACACTATAGAAATGTTTATGACCCAAGGATAGAATTATTTGAGACAGTGTTGTAGTGGAGGCTGCTGGTTAATCAGTTGTTCTTTCTTCCCATCCTTATCACTTCCTATCTTTCATGTAAGAGTACTTCACCAAATGGGTCCCAGATGAAAAAGTTGGGCTGTGGATTTGCATGACAAATCAAATTTAAACATTGTGTACCTCTGGTGTTTGAGAGAATGACATCACATAATTCTCAACAATAGTTTCAAAAATCCATGTTCAAAAGTGCAGAGGAGTTGTAACCTTCTAGGACTTCTCTAATTAGCAATTGGGGAACATCCAAGAAAAAAAAAAAAAGGATTGCTTCACTTCTTGCCTTCTAAAGACACGTTAAAAGGTCATGTGTTTTAAGAATGAGCTGCATAAAGTATAATTCATTGTCTTTGATAAAAATGAAGAGATTTGTTCTTTTAAACTCCCGGAACCTGCTCTTCAAACATAAAATATCTTTCTGAAAACTGAAGAAAACCTGTTGATTAGTTTCTGTTGGCATTAGTTGAAGGTACATCCTTTAGGAGACCTCTGTCAAGCTTCCCCCCAGCACACACCCCCCACCCCCCCCAATGTCTTATTACTAGCAAAAGAATACAAGCTCTCCAAGTCCATAGAGTGAAGAGTCAGCTCACATGCAGTATTTCAGCCATGACAGGATCCCAGTGTTGTGCTGAACATAGCCAAGCCCACAACAAAGTCAACAGTTCATGTCATTCTTAAAACCACATTGGTATCAGAAGGTATCAAAGCACAAATCTTCTCAGGTAGTTTTCATTCTGTGCTCCTTTTGATGGAAATGAGTATGAGGAGAAAAGTGCATGTGTTTACACTTCTTGATGGCAAATTGGTGACCAGCCTTTCCCAGATGAAGGTGTCTTAAAATCTGCATAGTTAGAGGTTGAAAATCTAAGGATGAGATGGTCTGATGTACACGATGTGAAGGAAGGCTGTAAACTTGGTTCAACTGGTAGTCTACTCCAGCATTGCTACAAAGCTGGGAAAAGCAGTGATACCATGTGAGTAAACCTAGATAGCATTTTTAACAAGTTAGAAATAGCGTTATGTGGTTCTTCTTGTAACAATATTCAAAGTAATATTTGGGGAGTTTCTTGTTTACCAATTATGTATGAAGGACCAGTGTTATCAAAAATCTTCCCCCCAAAATTCAAAGAATCTAACTTGGAGTAAAGCTTGAAGGTAAAAAATAAAGAAAACAAACAAATAATCACATAATTTTGCAGTATTTCTGTAACTAAGTGTAAGGAACATTGGAAGTTCAACATTGACTTAGAGGAAATATCAATTTCAAGGAAAATATTAAACTAAGAAATTACCCTTGGCTCTGCTCATTAATGGAAGAAAATGCAAAATTATTATAAAGCTGCCTTAACGTTTGTGAATTATGCTGCATCAATTCTAAATAGATTTTTTTTCGTACCTCATGGTTTCACTAAATACATGAATATGCAATAGTTTTCCTGAGTATGACCACAGCTTTTCTTTTTTATGTCTACTTTTGGAAATATATCAGCAACCTCGAATGACTGCTTAACGCACAATGGGGATAGTTGATTGTTCTGAGAAACTACTTGTTTTTAAATGGATAGAAAGAGGTCTCATCGTTTAGGATGGTTGTTTCTCGGAGAAAGTAGGACTTTCAGGCTGGGGAGCGGGCTTGATCTAGAAATGTGTTTCTGGGTGTACAAATGAAGGATACACATACACGTATACGCACGCAGAGGTGAATGAACGTATGAATGAATGAGAGAAAAGCACAAAGCAGGTGAGCAGGTGCTCTCTAGTGTTAAAAGTGGTGATCAAACAGATGATGGCAATTACAGGAAGGGGAAACGGTCTGGCAGAGTGACTTCAATATTGCCTAAAACAATTTTAACCTTGGCATAAGTATGAGGAGGAACCAGTGGGAGATCTCCATTTATACATATCTGCTCCGGGTGAAGCACTCCCAGGAGCCTGCCTACCCGCGCTCCTTGGGCACCGAAGTACCCAAACCCA
Organism: Coracias cyanogaster; assembly: GCA_033124195.1. Taxonomy (NCBI): domain Eukaryota; kingdom Metazoa; phylum Chordata; class Aves; order Coraciiformes; family Coraciidae; genus Coracias; species Coracias cyanogaster. The sequence continues at coordinate 942 of JAVSBS010024603.1, read as the reverse complement.
CTTGTTGACTATTCCTGTGTTGGAAGCATCCCCTTCAATGTGAGCCCTTAACTTATAAATAGAAGAAGCCTTCACTTAAGCCATCCCACTTTTCCTCTACTCTGTCCATCACCCACGCCGCAAGGGCACCAGGCGCTGAAGGGGTTCAGCTTCCCGCTGACTCCGAAGCAGTCTTTCCAAGACACGCTGGCCGAGTCCAACATCCAGAGGCAAAGAGGTGGGATTGACTGCCTGGCTCCAGCGGGGCCGGAGGTGGGCGATGGGGAGCGCTTCTTGCCCCGGCAGCGTGCGGCGGGGAGGAGGGAGGTCCTCTCTCCCCGCCTGACCCCCGGTGCCAGCCCTTCCCCTCCCGGCGGCCCTGTCCGCAGCCCCGGAGGGCGGCCCTCTCCCCGCCGCCGCCGGTAGCGGGGGGTCGCCCCGTCGCTCGGTGCTGACGGCGCAGGCCGCTCGGCGCCGTTCCGCGGGGCGCTGCGCGGGGCGGCCGGCAGCGGGGGCCGGGGCTGCTCCGAGCCGCTCGGACCGAGCTGCGGGAGCTCCGCGCCTCTGCCCCCACCGCACGGATGGCTCGGCGGCTCGTTCAAAGAACAGATATATAACTTCCCTTTTTGGTTCTTTTTTTCTTTTCTTTTCTTTTTTCCCCTTTTCCGCCTTAAGAAGGAGGAACTATCCCACCTGTGGATCGTACACTTGTTCTCTCCCCGAGAAGCCCTGCTTGCCTTTCAGGTCAAAATAGCAGGCTCCGGGGAAAGCTTTGGAGATCTTTTATCTTACCCTCACGGATATATATTTGCTTATATTTCCCTAAGCAGAAAATGACTCTTAATAACAGTCTGTCGTGTGAGAAGCAACTTTTCCAAGCCTCAGATCTGCTTTTTAGAGATCTGCTTTTTAGAGTTTTCTTTTCTAAAACACTTCCCCTCTCACACCCCCAACACCGCCCCC
>JAVSBS010024601.1:0-76894 GCA_033124195.1 Coracias cyanogaster | reverse complement strand
AGACCCCGAGAGGGACACGGTAGTGAGAGGTAACCATGACAAACCCATGCATGGTGTGTCTGGAAGTGCGTGGGATGCTGATCGGGATGGGCGGCTGGTTTTGTTCATTGGCAGCCACCATCATGCCTCAGTGGTTATCACTTTCTACTGAACTAATGGGCATGGAGAGCTACGAACAAGGGCTTTGGGAGGCTTGCGTGATTCAGGAGGTCGCTGGCACAGAGTGTCGGCCCTATGACACTATCCTAGGCCTCGAACCAAAGTTTATGCTGGCCCGTGTTCTGATCTGTGTTTCGGATGCCACATGTCTACTCGGACTTCTCCTCGCCATCCCTGCCATGAGTCAGATCAATTGCTGTAAGAGCGAGGAGGGATGGCCTTCCTCCTATTGTTGTTCCTTTGCGTGGACTGTCATGCATTCAGACTAGGGTACTTTCAGCAGAACTAGCTGCAGCATTTTACTGCTTCGTCCGCAGCATAAGGCGGTTACCGGTGGAAACCAACTGTGACGTTGCAGGGGGCTGCTTCATACTTGCTGTGCCTGAGATCTAATGGGTTTCAAAATGTTGAGAAACTAACAAAAATTGTGAGGAAATTAATATTCAGAATGTGTAATTACTACTTTCATTTCTTATATTGAAATCTTTGCATCTTTATTTGAATTCCTCTTTTCTGTTGCTAAATAAAAGCATTTGAAAACAAAAAAATAGAAAAAAATCTAAAAGAATGAAAGGAGCAGGGGTGATTGTTCTGAATTTTCAGCAACTCATAGAAGACAACATGACATAATGTTATTCAGCCTTTAGCTGACAGTATGTAGAATCATAGAAGATAGTATATGAAATTTGTTGCAGGTTGAATGAATGGCAAAGTGGCAAGCCAAGATAGGAGATTCATGTGGAAGTCTGTGTTATCTACCATACGCAGATTACTGTGCTTGAATCATGCCACTAGTGGTGTTCGCTTTCATAAAAGCTAGATTTCTTCAGACTGTGTTAAAAAAATAAACACTGCTGTTACAAAGAGAGGAGAAATGTAACTGGAAAGCTTCAAATCTGTTACATGTACCTCTTACTGCTCTTTGGATTTATGATAAAGTTGAGAGTAAATACTACTGCTTAAAATTCTTAACCTGTTAATTTTTGTATGATGTGGTTTTATTCCATGTGCAGTTGCTTTTCCTTCCCTTTGTTTCAACTTTGTTGTTGAAAACAAGTACATTTCTTGTATGTCAGATTGTTATTTAGATAGCATGATTTCTGGATTTGTATGTTTGGGGTTTGTTTTTTTAAGTTACCATTACCTTCCTAATTTTCAGTGTAGGTAGCAGAACCTTGGTATAAACCAACAAGTTTAGTATGGTGAAGAAGGATATGCTTTATTTGCAGTTATCATCCACTTACCTGTAATCAAATTAATAGCAGATATAAAGTGGGCTGAGAAATGGCAGTGAGCGTATTATGCTGTGTTGGGTATTTGTATCAGAGACAAATTGTTTAAGTTACAGCTATGTAAGAAAACATTATTTTCACCCTGAAAGGCTCATTCAAAAACTGAGAACTGGCAAAGACAGAAGAACACGTGAGTGCAATGATAAAGGTTGTTTGCACACAGTATATTCCATAGAGTTAAAATAACTTTGGATTTGGCATTGTTGTTAACATGTATTTAGCATTATATCAATCGTGGGTATTGTTTGATTTCACAGTATAAAAGTACTAAGGTATCTTGGAAGACATTTCTGGACATTGGGAGTAATGAACTTTTGGACTCTTGTATGTGCAGCTGTAGTTTATCAACATCATCAGAAAAATGGCTGCTTGGTTATGTATGGCAGGTATTTTGTGGAGTTAAAGAGAAATTGCCTTTGTGTTTTGGATCTCTCAAGGAGCACAGAAGAGTGGCTTCCAATGTTACAATATCACCAATGCTCATTTTTTTGCTTTTTAAATTTTGAAATAGGAATGTTTTTGTAAGTTGCAACATAAACTAAAAAACATACTATTTTTTCTATTAAGGAAGCATATGTTGATATGAATGTGGGCATCACTATACAACAGTCTCAGTTAAACACTTAATGTTTCAAAGCATAATGCATCCTTTTTTTTTCTTTTCCCTCCCTAATGCATTTCCGATTTGTTTTATGAGTTCTCTCTCTTACCCAGGCGTATTGATGATGACAAGGGAAGGACTCATGAACTGGAGCACTCTGCTATAAAGTGTATGAGAGGAATTCTGTACTGCTACATGCGTCAGGCCAATAAGGTAAAACGCTGCAGTGTGGACACACGCATTCACTTAATTCTAAAGGGATGAAGTTACTGTGAAAACTAACTTCTAACTATAGATAAAATTCAAAAGGGAATGTGTGGCCCAGCTAAGAACAGCTACTTCATTCTTAACAGGTCGCAGCGTTGTTTTAGAGTATAGGAGACATGAGCGTTTTGTGAAGTAAACTGCAAGGTGTACTTGAAACTTCTTTGGGTTCCTTTGGCAGTTACTTATCCTCTTTAAACTTTAGACCATTAGTAATTGGGTTTTTGAAAATGTATTTTTCAGTGCTTAAATGGAAAGATGTAGAATTTCTTCTAGCTAGGGCTGAAGAGTTTTCTTTGCACTGCAAGCTTGGTTATTACATTTGCAGTTCTTCTCCTTACCTAGGTGATAGTTTTGATTACTTTGCCCGGTTTCTTTAGCAGCCACTTTCCGATATTCTTTGATGTAATGATGTAAATTCTGAAGAGCAGCAACCCAAAATGAAAAAGAAACAGACCAATTTACTGATGTTATAATATAATTGATTTATTCAGCCTGTAACCCTCGTGTGAGTATACCCTGATTATTCTTGAATATTCAGAGCTTCTCCTTATCAAAATTTAATGTGGTGGATTAATTTTGCTTAGTGGTTAGCAGTAATTCTGCAGGTAGTTAAATATCTATATTCTGTGTGATTAAGTTCCTTGCCACTGACTTTTAACTGTATTATTAGAAGTCATTTTCACATTACCATGTAGCTTCTATCGCTTCTAAGTACCCAAACTGAAAGGTGAAGTCCTTAGGCATGTGATATCAGTAATAAAAATAAGCAGATCAGGTGTATTGCCAGTTGTATGTATGCTGATTCTCAGTTTTCTTAGTCTGTTTCTTTGTAGTCTCATATTTTTAAATAATCTTGACGTAAATTGTTCTTGTTAGGTTTGAGCTGTTGTTTTTCTCTTCCACGTGCAGTGGTTTCTTTTGAGGATGACGAGTGCAGATCTGAGTAATGAGCAGAACGTTAACACAGCTGTCAACTCTGCTGTTGTCAAAGGTTGTCAGCCTTTGCCTTGGTTACTGTAAATGCTTCTGTCGCCCTACAGTGTAGGAATAAAAAGTCTCCCATACCTAACAGACATAAGTTGAACTGGACTTTATTCTGGGAGACTCTATACGTGCTGGCCTCATGTAGAAGGAAGTATTTTTTACTAATATGAGTTATATATACCTGAGACATGACTTGAATAGATGATGCCGTTTGTGACAAAAACTGCAAATGTTATGTTCTATTGCTAATGAACATATGAGTTGTGACCTGAAATGTATTGAATGTGTTCATGGAGTAGACACAGTAACTCCACAAGATAGCATTCGCTTTCTTGCTTCTGGGGCACACGTTATATGCTATGTATGATTTGCAGGTAGAGAAGAATGTCCCATGAGGATAAGATCAGTGTTTGAAAGCAGAAATGTGAACCAGATACTGGCAATGATGGTTAGAAAACTTGAAGACTGTTTGTTGGAGAGCGTAGCATGACTTGAGGAATTTTGAAGACGGATTTTCTTTTGTTACCTTCATTCTTTTCTTTGTGATTTTTTTTTTTTTTTTTTCGCCCTTTCTCTGCCCTATTGGCAGCTCTCTTGACAGTCCAGGTTTTCTCAAATGGTTTTATAAGATAGCAGATGTATTTTCATGACAAAAAAGGAATCAAAACTACTTCAAAACCACTGTATGTTTTTTTCACTGCTCTGCTGTTAATCTCTTGTATTAGTAATTCATCTTACTGCATTCCATCTCAATCATAAGATTTTCTGTGTCATAGAGGCGCCTTTTGAGGTCCAGTGGTAGTGTCCATGACTAAAGCCATTTTAGCCTGGGGTACTATTCTTCCTGTCTATAATCTTTATGTTTTCTTTTTGAGCTATCAGCTTTGCCTTCTAATATCTGTAAATATTTGACTCTACAAACTGTGCTCACCAAAATAAATCTTTGTTTTCCCATCTACTCTTTTATAGTAGGTCTTCATAGCTCTTGAAGCTTTTCCTTTATTACATGATCTATGTGACAATTTCTAAACGCTTTTGTAGGTCTATAACCCAGAAGACTTCAAAATTACTATTAATAACAATATGAAGTCCTTTTTTGTTTTAAAATCTTTATAATTATTAAATGTTATGATTCATAGAAATTATTAAGGTGGATGAGTAGGCAAGCAAAGGGCCTGGAGTGGTGGGAACAGAAGGCCCATAGCATTAACTGAAGTGGAATTGTCGCAAGCCTACCTGTGGAAATAAGGAGGTACCTATGGGACAGCATTATGGAGGAGAAAGCTCTTATCCCCTTTCTGGGAAATTGGCATGCTTGTCTCAGAAATGTCCTTACACTAACACATGCAGCATGGCAAATGAAAAGGAGGAATTAGGAGTATGTGAGCAGCTCCAGGGCTATAGCATCATGAGATCAGAGGCGTGGTAGGATAGCTCAAGTGACAGCGACACTGTGGTGTATGGATTAGGAGAGGCCAGGAAGGTGAGGAGGGGAGTTGCCCCATGTGTGAGAGAGTAGCTGGAATTCGTGGTACTCTTGGGGAGAGGTGGTGAGCCAGCTGAGAGCTTATGGGTCAGGATTCTATGTGTACATTTCAGATCTGTGCTAAGATTTCAGCTCAGTAAGGTTTGTCCAGAAGATGAAAATGACGAAGCATCTGTACCTGTCCACTACAGAGGGTTTTTTCTACCAAACCCAAAGTGATTAGACAGATGTATACTTAAGTATATATGAAATAGTTTCTGATAAGTTTCAGAAGCTGTTGTTTATAAGTTTTATGTACAAGAAGTATTGAAATACCGGAGTTATATTGTGTTTTTATGGTTGCCAATTATACTGAAATTATTGACTCTGATTTTATGTTTTAGGTTCAGCAGTTTAAGCAGGACCCAAAACCATCTGAATGTCTTCATTCTGTTTTCAATGCACACACTGGAGATGAGGTCTTCTCCCATAAGGAATACGGTCACCTTCAGGTACAATATGCATCTGATGTAAATGAAAGTTTAGATTATTTTAAAGAATTTTATTATCTCCATTCTTTCATGGTGCAGCTGTCTCAGTTTGTTTACATTTATGTTAGATGTGTTGTACTTTATAATGTTGAGATTCCTTCGGCATATTTTGGTGAAAAAGTTTTGAAATAGAACTCAGTGATCTGTTCTGGTTGGAAGGTACTGAAATTTAACTGTGAGATTTTTGAAGGTAGATGGTTTTTTTTAATGAACTTGATGGTTTTTTGAGACCAACAGATGGCTGTCAATATTTGTCAATTCTGGGGAATAAATGTTGAAATAGCAAAATTAAAGGTTTAGTGTAATCTTACATGGAATGTTACATTTTTTAATTAACGTTCCCAGCTTAGTTTTCCATTAGTCTGAGCAATTTTAATTCATAGTGTAGATTTAACACACACTGTCAAGAGCTTTGTGCAGTTACAAATTGTTGTTCATGGGTTTGTGTAGCGGTTCCTAATCAGATTCATTACATAATTGATTGTTTTATTGTCTTCCATTTTCCAAAGTGTGGATTTACTTTTTTTTTTTCAGTCTCTTTACCTTCAGATGCTTTTTTGTATTCATGATCTTGTTCTTTTGCATTCCATAACTTTATGTACTCTTTTTAGTTCAGAAATTGCTAGTGAAATTATTCAGAAGTTGACAGTGCCTGGTAAATTATTTAATTTCATGATGACAACATCACTTAAATAGTTCATACAGTAAAGGATTCAGGAAATGTATGTTCTGAGAAAAAATATTTGTGGAGTTATGCTAAGTTAGTATTTTGGACTTCTTTGTGAAGTTTTCTGAAAAGGGACATCTTTTACCTGCAGGAGCAGACAATATTTTTGGGATCTGGGGAGCAATGTGTGGTAATTTAACACCCATTTTTTGTGGCAACACAACCCTTCCGATAAGCATGAATGTACATTCCTTTCTGTCATCAGAAAAATCTCAAAAAAGAGAGGGCTTTCACCTCTGTGGAGACAACAAAAAACACAGTAACTGAGGTGGTTCTGTTGGGATATGTTTATGTTATGTAGCTGGTCTGCCATTATTGCTCTATTTGGTGCTTTACAGATTGTATTAAGAAACTGGAAACAGTGGTCTTTAAGCGTTTTGGAATTCTTAGAATTTGGACCTTATCCTTAGTCTGCTATGTTTCAGATAAGAATCCAATCTTTTCTTCTGGGTGGTTTCTCTAAATTTCATATATTGAGATTGTGGTTTTGCAGCTCATTGGAGCAAGTTATTGTGATAAACTTACTTTCTCTGTTGAAGGTGTACAGATTCTCAATTATGCTAGAATTCTGTATAACAAAGCAGTTTTCTTTGATTCAGTAATAAGTTGACATTATGATGCTCATCTGTAGAGCTGCTGAAGGTAATTATTGTTAATAATAAATGAAACATACAGCTACAAAAACCCCCCAGTCTTTCACAAACATTCACATCTGAATGTTGTAATTATACTTCTGTCAGGTGATACCAGTAAAATTCCCCTTAAAGCCAATTGCTTTTTCCATGTGCTGTGTGCTATTCAATATGCTACTCGCCTTCTTGTCCGCTTGCTGGTAAATTGCCTTATATGTAAACGTGAAACAGCTTATGACTAAAGTGATTGCCTATGGGTCAAAGCAGTATACCAAAAAACATCTTAATAATATCATTTCAGATAATTTAAAAAATGAGAATGCAGTAGAAGTTTTAGAGGACAAGGATTGTTTGTGGGATTTCTTCCTATAGATTGTTTCCACATAATTACATCTAGGATATTGGTAATTAAGAGAGGATTTTTGAAGAACCAAAACTGTGTTATAGCGGGTCCATCTTTGTTAGTGAGTAATACCACATTTAGCTTGTTTGTTTATATGACTCCAATAAACATTAAGTTAATTATAATTTCCTTTCTGTCTTTAATTCAGATAAATGCTGTGTCGTTATTTCTCCTCTATTTGGTTGAGATGATCTCTTCAGGGCTGCAGATTATCTACAACACAGATGAGGTACAAATTGATTTCCAGTTTTAAAACACATGCTTTATTAGGTTGTTGGGGGTTTTTTTTCCTTTGTTTTACTTAATTACGAACTGTTAAATAATTGTTCTGGAAATACACTGCAGATGTATTCTCCACATTTAATGGAAGTCAGAAAAGCTAAAATGAAACGAGTGGATAGTGAATAAATCAATAGCTAATAAAGCATTAGATATGCAAAGCGTGCATGTAACAATATTGAAAACTTTTATTGTTTTCTGCTATTTCTGAAAGGCACAGGGTTAGAAATTAAAAGGTCTGTTAGGATGGTTAACTTCTAGTTATGTTGTTCTCACTTTTCACTTTCTTTCAAACTGTCAGTGCATGCTGTCCAGTGGAATTTAAATATAATAAATACTGGGGTTAATTTCCTGGAAATCTGAAGGACTTTCCTCAAATACATGTGAACCTATGGGTGTTAAGCTTTGCTGTATCTTTAATTGAAACTAGAACTTTTATTTCATGGTAAGAGATGTTTGTAAGATTCTTAGCTGTTGTGTAAATAAGATAATAGCCACCATGGCCTTGACTTGAGAACATACCATGTCAGGATAAGCTACTGTCCTGCTGTAAAAGAAGGTTATGTTTTGAGACAGGAATGGAAAGCACAGACGGATCCTTCCAATTTTTTCAGTCTGGATTTGCCTAAATTTACTCCGGTCTGTTTAATCGTCACTGCTGTATTGCCTTAAAAAGCTTAAATGGACTTATAGTACTACCATTTTTTAAAAAGGGAGATTTTTCTAGTAATAGTGTGTTTGCATCATCTTTCTAAAACATACATCTTTATTAATGTTTTTTCTTTAATGAAAAAACTAAGTGATGCAACTTGTCTCCTTTCCCACTTAGATCGTGTGATAGGTCCAGATTTTCTCTGAATTGCCTTTATGTCTGTGAGGAGGCACATGTACATAACTATGTATTTACTTAGCCTGACTTATAATTTATATTATCCTTCAGATGTTTGCGTTTAATTACAGAATCTGCAGACAAAGTGCATGTGTACAGACTCTCCAGTCAGTGGATCTTCTCCACTTCAATGTCAGGATGTAGATTTTATTGCAGCCATGACCTGGAAATCTGTGGATTATGGAGATTTATGTTAAGATTATTTTACACAGACCCATGTAAATTCTGTCGGTCTCTGTATAGCTTCCACAACCGCATTATTCTCAGATCTTATTAATGCCACGTAATTACATTATTTCCAAGTTGTGCTGTGTATCTTGATAATACTCAGCATAGTGGCGCTGGCAGCACTGTGGATGTGGCAGTCTGCTACTCAAACATTAAGTTGGATATTTCCTTCCAGTGATACCATTGCACAGTGTATTTAGACACTTTCCTTTCGAACAGGGAGCGTTTTGAACCAGCGCTAGCACAGTGGCAGATGGTTGATATTTGGCAAGCTGTTTGCATGAATATGTTTGTACACAGAGCTCTTGGCTTTGGAGGCAATCACTGTATACTAGGCTGCTTGATGTCAGGCGTGGCAGCTCGCAATGAGTTACCCTCTACTTGCATCTGTTTGCAGTTGAAAAATTAATTGCATCTTTGCATCCATAACAAAGAGAACAGTATATGATTGTGCAAGTGGATGAATTTGAGAGCAGTTCCCTGCACATAAAACAGAGTAGTAACTCTGGTATTTGCAGCCGTTCATGCTGCAATAGTATTTTTTATTACACCTTGCTCTCCACATGCTTGACTTCTGGATAAATAAGCTTAAAACACACAGTCCATAATTTCTGTAAGTGCTTTAGCATTGACTTGGTTATAGCATTTACATGTCCATGATACAAAGGATTGCTCTCTGAAGATGGATTGCAACCAGTTATCTGCTGCCTTTTTCTCCATAGACCTGCTGTTTGGAAACCCTTAGTTAGTCTCATAGCATATCTGTAATTGAGAATATATTTCTTGTTCTGAACATCACTAGTGGTAGGAAGTCATCAGTAAGGTTGTATATTTCCGTGTAGTGGTCTTTGCTTCTTCATTTAGCTGATGCAGCTACATTTCAGTTAGTGATAGAGATAGGAGAAGCCACGCTCTTAATTGTTGCATGTTCTCGCTTCGTTCAAAGAAAGTTCATTCTGGTACCACCAAATGCTGAACTACAGGGATGAGTAATACTGGGCATACCTAAAGAGTGGGACAGTCTCTTTCTTTGAAAGTACTAGCTATGGAAGGATTTAGTGTACAGATAATGTACATGAGCTCCCCACAGTAAAATTTTAGCAGAGACATGTAATATATAGAGACACAAAGAAGTGTTGAATGATATATATCAGTCGTGAATTGGTATTAGCATAAAAAATGTATAGGAAATAGTAATTTTCTAAGATTTAAAGAAAAATGGAGAGAAAAAGACAACAGAAGTATGCAGGTAAATAAAAATGGAAATAAATGCTTTTCAGTAGAGGATTTGGGTTTTTTTAAAACATGTTGATCCAAGAGGAGATTTTAATTATAATCAATTGGTTCAGAGGTTTTTTTGCATTTATAAAGGGGTGTGCTTGAACCTGCATTAAGTATGTATTATCTGGAGCTAATACAGTAAAACTTTGGTATATCAATTCTCTTAAAATGAATTAAGAAACTGCACCAATATTTTTGTGTCCTAGTCTTGCAGGATTTAATTTATTCTGCTCTCTGACATTGATTTTAGGACAGTCTTTTTTTAAAAGACCAAAATGCCACCTTTTTGGAGCTCTTCAAATATGTCTTGAATATGAAATCATTTTTACCCCTGGCTTTGTAGGAACTTTGTATAAATCACACTATCACCTAATTTGGGACAGCCTTTAATATTCTGTGACTAAAAACTGGTTTTAAAGAGACTATCTGAACTTGGGAACATCGTTCTCTGGGGGGACATGGAGGAAGGATGGAAGGCGCAATTATGATGGCTGAGGAAAATAACGTTGTCCTCTTGAAAAAATGAACAGAAGAAAATATACTTTCATTTTCCTTCAGTTCCTTTTCTTTTTTTCTTGTAGGTTTCCTTCATTCAAAATCTTGTATTTTGTGTGGAAAGGGCCTATCGCGTACCAGATTTTGGTGTCTGGGAAAGAGGAAGTAAATACAACAACGGGAGTCCAGAGCTGCATTCAAGGTATGTGAGTGAATGTAGCTCTTTCAGTCAAAGCAAATAAATATGATACGAATAAAAAGAATTCATGAGGTGAGGTAAAAATAATAATGCATTAAAATACTGCTTGAACTAAATTAAGGTTCTCTGAAGACTAAGAGATGTATTTTGGGAAATTGTGAAGCATAATTTCATCATCATATGCATGCTGAAATAACCATGTAGATGCTTAGCTATTTGAGTATTCAAATTCCAGTAATTATGTGCAGCTGCATGCATATAATTCTGAAAAACGTGTTCAGAACAGTTCAGACTCTTGAGGCATAGGCAGTAGATTAGATTCACAAAAATGTTTTAATAATATACTTATTTAAGAAGGTTTTGAATCATGAGTAGATTTTTCTCATCTCCACCACGCTGGGAGGAAGATGCTAGACACTGTGGAGGATAGCCTAGTGCACAAGTTCTTGTCCAGATTCTTCAGATGCTACAAGTAACTGGGTGTTCTGAGCCTGTCCCATGGGACAGTCAGGAGTGTTCTTAACATTTTGGTATTGGAGTCATCTGGTTCACTTCAGTGGAATTGCTCACATGCCACCTGTCTTGAAGGATGAAATCTGTAATCTGACAACTTGCTGCTTCTAGGGTTGCTATTGCTTTCTTCGCTTTTTGACTTCCGAGGTTTTATTAATTACAAAAATAGCTATAGGTTGTGTATCTTAGCATTTTTAAAACATAATTGATCTTCATAGTTGTCATGGGATTGCAAATAATACATCTGTTTCTTCCAGTCTTTGATATTGCCAGATGAATCCGTGTTCTCATTTTAGAATGAAGTTTTTCTTAGTTCACTTATAAGTGTGTATTTCAACCTATAGATATAACTACATGTGATTACACCAAAACTCTTAATTTAGGTATGTTTTTTCCAGGGCTTTTGTAGAGCTTTAGTACCTGTGTCAGAACTGAAAACTCCAAGTTCTTTATATAGTAGCTGCTTTATTACTTTGTTGGGGCTTTTGCTTCCTTCTGTGTCTGTAAAATTGTCAAATGCCAGACTACACGAGCATTCACTTGGAGAATCATATACTTCCTTCTGCATCTCACATTGTACAAATTGGCAAAAGGAACACTGAAACTCCTGTGTCTCGTGTTGTTCGCAGCATTCTGGTTATTCAGTATTTTAATTCCCTCCAGGGGAAACTGAACATCTTCAAACCAGATGGTAACAGGCGTTTGTCTTGTCTTAATCTAGACTGACATTGATAGGTTGGTTTTTCAAAGGGTGAAGTTCTATGAATTGAACTGAGCCAATCTAAAAGATCGTTGAGCTGTCACAAAAGGAAGTACAGGGCTTAGTCCTAATTTAAGGGGTAGATTGTGGTCATCAGAAACAGGTATTGCCCCTGTTTATCTTGCCTATTGAGGTATTACCGAGGAAAGCCTTGGGTACAGTGAAATATTCGCTGTACTTTGTTGTGCTCCTTCTACAGTGTGTGTACCTAAGAGAGCTCTAAAAGAAAACCGGAAAAAATTAAAGCGTTGGTTGTAACTAATCACAGTGGGTCACAAATGTCTGTATGTTGTCAGTGGTTATGGACTCCAAACCAGTCATAAGCTTCTGTATTAAGTATGCTGTACTTCTGGCCCTTCAAACTCAAACTGTTAAGTCTACACACAATGTGTGTTTGCTGTCAGAATTAGAAGCTAATTCTTGTCTTTTACTGAAAGAGGCTTTCTTTGTAAAGATGTTATGTAATATGAAGTCCATGAATAATAACTGCAAATTCTGCCTGTGTTAGAAGATGCAGTCTTCACTCGGGATTGGTATTCTATCTTAGTACAGTTCAAACCACTTCTAATAAATGATAAATAGCTAAACACTCTGTGGACCAAGTCTTCACTGATGTATGCAAATTGATGTCTTTTACTGGTTCAAAGGCAAGATTTGTAACAACTTTTTTTATGGTGTGATCCCCTTCCCATACGGCTGAACTTCTGAAAAATTAATTTGTCCTGTAACCATTTGATCAAGCTGTTTTCCAGGCATCTGCTGAGTACCTCTGCAGAATGTCTGTGACATCTCCCATCTGTACTGTGAGAATAATGAAGTTGCTGAAGTGCATTATCTTCATATTCCAAACCTAAGACTGTAGAGCCTCGGTCTTGCTCTTTTCTGTAGTGGAGGCGTTATATTGCTATAGTGCTGTCCTTGCTGCTTCTCTTTTCTTTTGTCTGGCTAGGAAATCTTTATTGTTTTTATGGAATTGTTTCTTGTTTTGTTGTTTGTTTGAGTTTGTTTTTTTTTAACATCCCTTGTGGTGTTTGATGTTCCAGCTGAACATCACAGTTCTTGGATGGGGGCAAGGAACTGTGAATAGGAGGACAACTGAGGAGGTATATGCTTCAAGGTGTGTTTTTGATTAGCCGTTGCTAAGAATATGCCAGTTTTAGTGTTTACCCTCAGGAGTTTTACTAGAGGGTAAAGCTAACAATTAAAAGTTACTGGGAATTATGAATGATGTTTAGGTGAATTTACTAATGTTTTTTTAGCAAGCTAGAAGTATAATTTCTCTAGTTTAATCTCAGCTTCCCCTGCCAAAAACGTGGATCAAGGTCAAATGTATTCTCATTGCAAGACTGCTCTTGATAATCTGTGACAAATCACAGGGGGCCACAGTAAGATCTACAGATTGCACCTGGGGACATTAAGAAGAAACCTGTTCATTTTAAGCACACTGAAGCACCAGAGCAGGATGCTTAAAAGAAGTTACGGAATCTCCGTCCTTGGATGTTTTTGAAACTTGTCAAGATGAGGTGATGGTTTTCTTGAATCGGTCTTGCTTATTGTATCTGGCTTGTAGTGAGATTTCATGTGGGAGTAGATGAGTTCCATCTGTCCCTTCCAACCAATTAATTTATGATCCTGTGAAATTTTTAGAGGTGTATTTAAAGAGGGTTTGTTTTGGAGGCCAGCAGGTTAACACAGCATGTTCATAGCGGCTTGCTGAGTGGAGGAACATATATATTGAAATACGTTTTGCCTGCAATTCATACTGTTAAAACTATCTGGCTTTTTTTACTTTTTTTATATTCTAGAGTGTGAAGAATGTATTTTCTGTAGAGAGACATGAGCATAATGTTTATTATAAAACCTCTTTTCTAATTTGCCCAACAGGAAGGCATTAATCAGTAGGATTGAGACAAGTGTCTGAGCTGTAATCAGAGTTCTGAAGCGTGTTGTGTGGTTTGGTCAGTCTTTTGAAGACATATTTAATACTACAGCTGTTCACAGACTTCTTTTTGAAAGTAACTTATTTCTGGCAGTTGCCCATGAAATCTCTACTATTCTAAGAGTACTTGTGTGTATGGTGAAGGGAATGCTTGATATAGCATTGTAATGTGAAGAAATATCCCGTGATGGGGAAAAGAAAGCAGTATCTTAATGTTGAGACATTTCTGTTTCAATTTGCAAGTAATATTGTGAGAATACTGAAGTCTCCAGGCCTTTGAATAACTAGAGGTAGAAAAATACTGATCAATTACAGTAAGTATTATTCTTACTGTAGGATAACGACGGTGTAAAATAGAAATTATTTCAAGGAAGGAATCCATATTTGTCTTCAATTTTTTTCAAGCAGTATCATCTCATTTTGTAAAGAGAGTAGCTTTACATTATCTGAATACCAGTGGTTGTTGCTGTTGATCAACTATTACTACTCTTTGGCAGTAATTTTTTTTCCCTGCCCTGAAAATATCTAACTGTTGATACTAGAAGTGGTTTTGGAAGGGAAAAGAAGAATACGAGATTTTACAGTAAATACAGATTTTGGTGTGGGGGATTTATCTCATTTTCATCCTCTATATATTCAGTTTGATAATAAAAGTTAACTCTGTGAAAAGTTCTGTTCTGAGTCATCACGCCAATATGTTTGATCAATTGCTCAGTGATAATTAAAATAGAGCAATTGTTAGAACAGTTACATTTTTGTGTAGGTATTTGAAACAAAGCCAGAAAAATAATTACATTCACAACACTTCTAAATTGAGTTTATTCCTTCATCACATTCTCCAGTACCAAAAGACGAAGGGATTTCACTGTTTGATGGCAGCTGCTCAGAGCAGAACTTAGTTAACCTAATCGGCTTTCTCTTGTTGAACTAATTAGAATTAAATCCCATGAGTACTATTGTTGGCAATGCTTCAGAAAGACGGCAGTTTATAAACCTGTTGGTAATAGTTAAAAGGAATGATAGAGTCTGAAAGCCGTGTCTAAAGTACTTCTAATATTAAAACCAAACCAGCTAAAATAGTACTTAAAGTAAACAAATTCTCTAACTCTGCACTGTTGGTTTTTCCGTTATTTTACTGTGTAATTATAATTGGATTCCATTTTTAAAATATGGATTGGTCAGTATATTTTTGAAATTTGGTATTTTACATTAATAAATAGTGCAAATAGGTTTATTTACAGTAAGATTAAAAGTTTGTTTTGATCCCAAAATGCTGCATGGAGTATTGAAGAGTGAAGGTTAAAGCACAGTCCCTGTTTGCAGTTTTAAGGCAGTCAGGATGCAAGAAGTTTTTTGAGCTGCATAGTGCAGTTATTTATCAATACTCTCACAACTCCTGTTTCACAAAAGTTTGGGATTATTAGTGATTGTTTTCTGAATGTCTGTTCTAGGTCAGTGTTTCTTCATTATTTTTAATAATTTATTACATATTCTTTTTTATAATCTTCAATTATTTTAAAACAAACTATCTAGGGCTGTCTTGTTCAGAAAGTACATATTCCTCACTGAATTTTTTATTATTACTATTATTAATAAAATTAATATTTTACTATCTCCATGCAAGTGAAGTGTGGCCCTCATACTCTTAAGGATGCTTTAATTTTTAACAGTCATGACTGTCTCTGTGCGAACGTGTTCTCATGTGATCTGGGCACATGGATCTGTTCTTGTTGTTGTTCCTTTTTTGGCAGTACTGCGTAATTTTCTATCACAAACAAAAGACGGCAAGAAACAGGCAAGTGTGGTTGGCTGAGTAGATAATCAGTTTTACAGAAAAAATGATACAAACATTTAACTCCTTTTTTTTATTCCTCCTTTTTTTTTGTTTAAGAGCATACTTCAGAGAATTACAGTGATAATAAATAAACCATTAATTGGTATATTCTGTTTTCCTCACTTTTCCCAGTGCTTAAAATTCAGACTTCTCAAGCACCCATATATAGCAGTGTAGATGTTTATGAGAGTTGTTTTTTTGCTCTGTGTGTGTGTAGTTTGGGTTTTTCTCCAAATCTGTGTATTGCGCTCAGTTGGAAAAAACCACAGTAGCTGCATCTCACTGGTTGTTAGCTGAGGACAGTGTCAGCAGCTTCCTGTCCCTTAGAGGGAAAGGCTTTATGGAAAGATGAACTTTTCCGGTCTTGTTTCCACTGATTTTTATCTTGCTGAGGTTGGAGGCTTTCTTCCTCCAGCGTTGGTCCGTGTCCTCCTACTATGTTCTGTCACTTCTGTTTACCCTTATAGTCTTTTTAAAACTCTGAGTCTTTCCTCATGTCCGTCTGATTCATTCTGCTGCTTCCTTTTTCAGTCTTTTGCTACATGTCTTCAGATCTGTCAGCTTTTAAAGATAACAAGGTAGACATCTGTACTTTCCTGTTACTTTGCTGTCTTCCTTTTCTATTGTCTCATTTATTGTTGCTTTTTGATTAGAAATATTTCAAATGAATTGTGAATTACTTGGAAAGCAGAGCTCCTATCTAAAGGAATTGGCAGTTAGGGAGGAACATGCAACTTGATTCTGAAGGAGGAGCTTCAAAACTGGGACAGCCATTTAGGGATAACACATGAGGTGTCACTTAAGTCAATAAATCACTGTTGTAGGTCATATGAAGCAGAGACAGTTAAAGGCACATTGGTCAAAAGCGCTGTAGTTAAGTGGAGACAGGCGCTTTTTTTAATGAATAAAGTTGGTAGAATTACACTAGGCTTTGTTTTACTGGATGCTCTGCATCTCTTTTACCGGATTGCCTAAGAGAGTGTGAAATGAGTTTCTTTTATGATCTAGGCTTCTGGAGCCTTTCTAGTTCCTATACTTTTTTTGGTCACAACTTAGTAAACCATGCAACATCCTTTCTCTACTTGGAATGCTGCTGTGTGATAGTAGAACTGTCACAAATCTGTTAGTGTTATATACTTTTAAACTCTAGCACTGTTGGGAACTAGCTCATTTAATATTTTAGTTTTTGATAGCCTGTGACGCTAACAGCTAGAATTTTAGAGTCAATGTGCAAAAATTCAGTGTTCTCCGTGTATGTTAATGCTTTAGCTCCTTCCTGCAGTTGGATGGACACATGTGAATTTGGCCTATCGATAATTATATATTCTCTGAAAGAGTATTTCAAAATTCTGCTATCTCATACTTCAAATTTCATATAATCCTGTCAAATCTATGTAGATTTCTATTAGGTCATCTTGAGCTTTTCTTGAAAAAAAAAAAAAAAAAATTATCAAAAGTGTGTCTGTGCATTGAGAGGGAATGTGGGGTTTTTTTAATATTCACAAAGAAAGTATAAGACTATGTTCTTTTCAATTAAAAGGCCTTGTAAAAGTCGTCTTCTGTATATTTTTATCTATACTGTATAATTTTTAAAATCAGAAATTATATTTTAGTATATGATTTTATTTTAAAATTATACAATGATTAGTGATTTTAGTGCTTAATGTCTTTAAACCTGAATTTGCTAATTTGAAGGCTTGTTGGTAGTATTTCTATGTCTTGTTTTCTTCATGATGGATACTAGGCATGGAGTAAGTGAAATAAAAGACTTTTTTTGCTATATGGTTGGCATCAGAAAATCCTTCTCTTCTGAATCCAGATTGATGAGCTACTAAGAAATTCACCTTTTAAAGTTTTCAATGCTTGAGAGCTGGGTTGAAAAATTGTGTTGAAGTAAATCCTCTGTTAATACACTGTTAGCAAGACCTTGAAGTGCATAATGCCAGATGTCTAGTAGGAAGGTGAGAGCAGAAGTGCTTTTTCCAGATGGTCTCTGACTTTGAAGACAAATAAAAGTGCTGAAAAGTATTTTTCAAAAAAACAAACCCAACGAAAACAACCTACCACCAAACACCCAAATTTGCTGCACCATCATTTTATTAACATAAAAGATAAGCACTAAATTAAAATCAGCAAAAGATCATAGCTCAGACAGCTGTCAGATGTGTTAAATTTGAGTCTGGCCTTGAATTAAGATACCTGTTTTTATCTTGTCGTTTTGTTTCCTCCTCAGCTCCGTGGGGGTGGCAAAAGCAGCTTTAGAAGCAATTAATGGTTTCAATCTCTTTGGAAATCAGGTAATAAAAATGTTTGTTTCTCTTTTTTTTTTTTTTAACAGTAATGATTTATACTGTGGATCAGAGGACATTTAGAAATCTCCTAAGTTTGTTAGATTCCAGCTTTAGAAGAAGCTACTTTGCAAACCAATTATTCCTTTCGGCTATAGAATCCATCTGATAAAAAGCATTAATGCCCTTACTATGAACTACTTTTTTTTCCCCTTTAAAAAAAAAATAAAATGATTGCCACTTATTCTGAAAAAGAACTTAGTTGCCAAAAAGGTTGTTCTTTCAGAACGGGATCTGTTGATCATAACACGGTGTGCTGCTGCCCGCAGGCATTACCTTGCTTCTGTTGTCTTCCTTCCTGGGGCTTTTGATCAAGACTTTAAACAAGCTACTTGTACGTAATCCCACTGTTTTACAGGATTTTAATTTCAGTATGTTGCATAGTGATAAAATCTTTTCCCATTCTTTCACACAGCTTGGATTAATTAAGAAAGCAAACCTTTTCTTAGAGTTTTATCTCTGGTTTGTATTCCCCTTCTATGTGAATCTTTTCTTTCGGTGTTATACCTACAGTAGTCTGTAGCTAAAATAGAAGAATGCTCTTGCAAATTAATGGTCTAGAAAATGTACAAATGCAAGAGATAGGTCACTGTCGAGCTATCACAGTTACTGATGAGAGGAAATGAAGGCTAGGAGTGCAGCTAGAGAGAAAGTTGGATAGCATCAAGTATGTGTGGAAATAGTTATAAAACTTGCTGGTGAGTTTTTTCTGTAAATTGTGAGAAGGGAGAGTAGGTTGGTCACAAATTGGTGAGCTCAGAATACTAAGTAAAGCTTTCCATATTGTACTGTTTTCTTGGAATCTTTCATCCTTTTTGACTTGCAACTGATGGACCTTGCTCACGTGCCCAAAAGTCTGTACTTCAGACAAAGTAAACATTAATAGATCTACAATCTTTACCTTCCCAGCAGTCACAAGCATCAGTAAATGCAGCTGCTGGGGTCTTTTTCCAGGGTTTTTTTACTAAATTCTGAAATGGATGAAGAAATTGCTGAAGCAAAACCAGTTTAAATGCTTTGAGAGTTTATTTCCGAGATACTTAGCATAAACAGAAACGGTTTTGACCTTCAGTCTGCAGCAGAGTTTGACTCTGTGCTTGGCTCCAGCTGTGTTCCAATAGCTTTGAGGAATCATGCTGAGCCCCTCAAGAGGAACTTGTTTGCACCTGCAACTACACTAGAGCAACCTGCATAAATCATTGCTGGGGACAACAGACTGCTCAGCTTTTCCATGCAGATTTTTCCACTCACACTGTGGATGCTGGAAGAGACTAATAAATAGAAATATGTAGTATTAATAGCTGTGCTCTCCCACGTGCGTGTCTTATATATCTTTGAGTCTGGTATGATAGGGCACTTTCCTTGTGGGTTCATGGATGCACCCAGAGAAGACAAAATAAAGATCATGTATTGTTGATGTTCACCTTAAACGGTTCCTTCCCTCTCTTACCTAATTCTAGAAAACATTAAAAAATAATATATTCTGTCATACTTCTATTCGTTCTGTAACAAAGCACTGCTTAACTAATGTTTAAATTATTTAAATGCATCTTTTGCTGTACTTTCTACGTGCCAGATAAAGAAAAATTCTCAATTGAAACATTACTGGCTTTTTGTTTAATCTGAATTTTACATGCTTTAATGTAAACAGGAATTCATTTATTGTTTTTAAATGCTGTTCACTTTAATCTGCATCATACCAGAAGTACTTCATTAAAAGTGAGAGTTAAAAGTATAAAAATACAATAAAGCTATAATCCTAATATTCCCTCAGTAGAAGATGTGCACATTGAGAATTTTTAACAGATAAATAATCTATTTCGTTTCTCACTAGTCTGCTTTATATCCTATCCTATATTTGTTACATTTATTCCCAATGTATTGTGTAGCTCAGAACTACTCATATTAAGTAGTTGATATATATGACATTGGCATAAGAATTCTGTTACTATCCTTAACTGTGAGTTGATCACAGCCAGATCCTGAGATCATTGTATCATCTTAAGTTCTGATGAAGTTTGTATGGTAGATTTTACGTTTAGGATGCAGCGTGAACTGACTCTGCATCCCTTTGTGTCACTTAATCCTTTGAGACTCGTCGGTACTGAAAGTACTGTAACTTTATCTTACCTGTGGGCTCGATATGGTTTATCCAAACGTCTGGTTTCAGAGTGTCACAGAGTACAGGGGGCTCAGAATTTGTATCATTAAAGCAAGAATTCCATTTTAACTAAACTACTTTTTAGAAAAAATTACATATCAGCAAAAAACCTACCTAAGAGGATGTGCGTTTACTGGCAGTGTGAGTGAAGGGACTAATGAGGTAGGTGCGTGGTGCAGGCTTGTCTGCTAGTGACAAGATGAACGCAGCTTCAAGTTCGACCTATCATAGAATCATCAGTTGTTTGGATATAAACTGTGTCCTCCATTAGTCTTTTATTAAATTAAAAATCAAGCCTTTGTAAGATGTCCTTATTACAGAACTTTCCAATCTTTAGAGAATTGACAAATAGATCATTTAAAATACAGGATGCTTGTGGTTTTATGGGGCAGAGATTAATCTGCTTTTGAATCCCCCAAGAATCCTTCACTGAAGCACAGATTTTGAAACTGCATGTCCACGCATGTAGATGGATTGTTTTCAGAGTTTGTGGATTAATTTAGAGATTAGTGAATAACCAAAATTTAGATTAAAGAGAAAGCAGAATAATAAATCATCAAACCAAATGTGACTTGATGTAAAACTGCATCGAGTTTCCAAGCGGTTGCCTATTGATAATTATTTTAAATGTTGTTGATACTTTTTAAACAGTATCTTGGCTATAGGGATTTTTCTCAGTGTTTTCAGGAAGTATCAAAAAGCTGATGGATATCATGTAAAATTGCAGATTTTTACTAGGAGAGGGGTTCTGCTGAGAAGTAGATGTTGGTAACATCGACCTTACAATAGCTGAAAAGTCGGCTGTTGTTACTTGCTGTGGAAGTCCTTTTCCCAAGCGGTACCTCAGGTAGTGTCCCATGACTTGTGTTCTAACCGAATGGTAATGAAATAGTCAGCATCACTATTTGGAATGCTTCCCGCGGTCACAGGGAGGGACAGGTACATTTTCTTTGTCCTCCATACATTATTTTTCAAGAATGGAAGAGTTCGTAGCTTGGATGAATCATGTAATTCATAATCAATAGATAAACCCACCTAATTTGGACTATATTTAAATGTTGTCACTGTGATGTTGCGTTACGTTTCCTGATGAAAATTTACCAACTACCACACTGTTGCGACGTAACCTAACTAAAGCAAAGAACCAGCTAGTTTCACCAGGATATGCTCACCTTTCTTCCCTTCCCCTGAGATAAATCTCTGTTCTGTTTACAGGGCTGCTCTTGGTCTGTTATATTTGTGGATTTTGATGCCCATAACCGTAACAGACAGACTCTCTGCTCATTGCTCCCCCGAGAGTCAAGGTCTCACGTAAGTAATTAAATGAAACTCACCTCAACACAGTGTGAAGAAAATAAATGGATATGAACATAATTCTTAGTTCTGTGATGACCATTATGCTGTGCTTAATAAAGATCGGAATTTACAGGGAAGATGTTACATTTTTACTTCTTAAATGTCACCGTGATGTAGTTGTTTCTCTGAAGTGAAATTACAAGGGTATTCTTTATTTTATGAATATTTAGGTTAAAATGGTAGCCTGTTGGAAGCTCTCTAAACAATTTTTAAATAAAATTTTGTATAATAATGATCGGCAGTACCTTAAGTAGGGTTTGCAGTCCTGGTGATTGTTTTTGTTTTGGCCTAGTTGCCACTATACTCTCAGTGCCTGCGTTTTAAATGAGGCTTAATTAATTCTTTTGTCTAGAAAAAAAGCCGTTAAGGTTGGCTTATCATAAATTGCTGAATAAGGAGGATTCTTTGTTGTTAGAAGCTACCGTTACAAATAAATATTTCTTCAGTGAGTACATCTAAGTGCCATAAGTATATATTAATTTAAAAAAAAAAAAAAATGGTACTAGCATCAAAGGTAAATATGTTTTTTGGAAATCAGTGATGTAAAATGTGTGATAATAGAGTTCTACTGCTTTTTTATTAATTCTGGGATATAATAGTATTTTTGTTTGTGAAACAGTCTATTAATCTTCGACATTAATAGTTTACTCATCATGTAGAAGAATTATAGCAGAGTTGTAATGCTGGATAATTAAAACAAAAGGCACTGTCAGCTACTTTTTTTATGGTTTGGAGGTCTTTTTGAACAATTTTGCTGTTTATTACTTGCTGGAGACTGGAAATATTCCAACAGAGCTGGTTTCATAAGTTACTCATGCTGTAGAAGCAATCTGTGTCCTTTCTTTTTTTTCTTGGATGGGTTCACAGCAATGATATTTGCAAAACAACGGTATTTTAAATGGTTTAATACCTTAGATGTATCAGCAGGAAGGAATATCTAAACAGTTCATGACATAAGAATTGTAACTTAAGACTATCTATTTTGTGTGTTTCTGTAAGCTTACCTGTAGCGGCAGTGCACCAGTTAGTAATTTTTCTTGTTTTTTTAATTTGTGATAGTTGCATATGGTTCTTGTAATTGTAAATCAGATTGGCTGGTTTGCCACAGCACCTGAAGAGTGTTTCTGAAAAAGCTTTTGAGAACTGATGATATAAGTGTAGTTGCTTCTCACCATTGCACCTTTATAAAATGCTTGTGATTCTTTTTAAGCACGAGATACCCAAATGTTTGTGTTTCCTCCAGGAATAACCTGGAGGATAAACCCACCAAGTTGTAGAATGAATTCACTTATCCCTATACATTATCAGCTCTAAAGTAGGTCAAATTCTGAGTCAAATGAGTTCTTTTAAATCATGTATCCAAATATTTGGTTTGTAGTTTACCCTTATACATCTTCAGAAGTCTTATTTTGCACACTGTTCTAGTATATTAGCGCTATGATTTTGATAATGTTCCAGATGTATATTTCATTTAGTAAGTTAAACAGTCTGTGCGTCAAATAATTGTCAGAAATCTAATTAAATCTGTAATGTGCTATTTCTCCCTCTTCTTCTGCAGAATACTGATGCAGCTCTTTTGCCCTGTCTTAGTTATCCTGCATTTGCTTTGGATGATGAGGTTTTGTTCAGTCAAACACTAGATAAAATTATTAGAAAATTGAAAGGAAAATATGGGTTTAAAAGATTTCTGAGAGATGGGTACAGAACAGCGCTGGAGGACAAAACACGACGTTATTATAAACCAGCAGAAATTAAGGTAAAGGAATACCTGGCTTCGATAAAGATAAATTTTTAGTTTCTAAAATATTTAGGCAGTACTTAAAAAAAATCAAACCAAAATAAAATTCCACCCCCCCTGCCCCTGAAAAAAACCACACACACACAAAAAAACCCACCACAGAACAAAACTAAAATGGATCCCCGCAGTATTTGCAATTTGAATTGCACAGCGATTCTTAACTGCTTCAGGTGAAGGAGATGCGTTCTGTAATTTGGCATGTGCAATTTTGAGAGCTTGCAAAGTCAGCAAGTTAGTTGTTGATCTGTTTTGTAATAAATGTGCTTCCATTTACATTTAGGGTACAGTTGATTTCACATAACAAATAAGGAAGTTATTTATCATTTTATTTAATTTCACAGCTGACTACGGTCTGAGTGTATAGAAAACAATTTTGCTTTAGACCACAGTATTTATCAGTAAAGGTTATCCAAATGAAAATTTACTTTTGTTTCTCCCCAATAGTTTCTCTGTGGAAAATAAAACATAAATTATGTACATATTCTGCTTGAGAGTAAGCCACAGTATATGTAAAGGCACAGTTAAAGTGCCCATAGAATTAAGAAGCTGTAACCTTAATGAGACACTGAAGTACTCAAATTTTTTTGCATTCATGTTTGTCTTTTGTTGCTTTGACATTATTCAACAGGATATTCAAATACATATCCTTAAACCCAAATGATGAAATAATCTGATTAATTTTCCTTCTTTTCAGCTTTTTGATGGCATTGAGTGTGAATTCCCTCTGTTTTTTATTTTCATGATAATTGATGGTAAGTACAGCTTTACATTCCTGTTCTTTAAAAGCATTAGAGAGATGAACCCCTGGAGGAAAGATACAAAATTATTTTCCCGTCCTACCGAAATAAACCGTAATACAGCAGCATTAAACACCTCCTTGAGAATTCTGCCTCACGGGTTAATAAAACCCAAGCACCCAACTCCCTATATTTCAGCATTTTTTATTTGAACTGGTTTTAGAGTATAACTTGATAAAGGGTTTTTAAAAGCTTAAATCCATGACATTCGGTCCTGCATTGGCCTTTTAAGCCTTAAAAACTTCCACAGTGTATCAGAACTTCACGGCAGCACATGAGAGAAAAGGAAGTGGAAGAGAGAACAGGCTGACAAACTCAGTGTTGCAGCAGGTCTTTTCAAGTTGGATATTCTGTGGTAATTGAAACAGAATTCAGAAGAGAAGAAAGCAAACCAGAAGAGGCCTAGTTTCTCTTTGAAATGTCCGTGCTTCCTGGCTGCATTTTGGCACATAGTCAATTAGTCTGATTTAAAAAAAAAACCACCACCAACAAAAAACCCCCCAACCAACCAAAAAACCACCACTACCCCGACCATGTCTTGAGGATGGGAAGCTGTGGTAAACGGACCCGTTATTTTGAAACGTCTTTTTAAGTCAGCTAAAAAGAACTACGACTCCCATGGATCACCAGGAAGTCTTCTGGGAAACAGAAGCCAGAAGGCGGAAATACGTGGGGCGTGGTAAGATATAAAGCCTAAGGGAAAACAGGAAACTCTCTGGGGATGATTTCAGGATGGAAGCTGTAACTCATATAGAACAAAATTCTAAATAAGAAAATGAGTAAGAATTGCAGCCATCAAAAAGGTTTGTAAACGGATGAAAATCTGGCCATTTGGGTTTTTTTCCTTTAGTTTATGAAATAGAAATCTGGTATCTGCCTAGACTCCTCTGAGGCCACCTACAGGTTAAAATATTTTGTTTGAAGCTGTAATAAGGTTTCACAATTGATTTTTCTCAAGGAATGGTTGACATTTTTCAAAGAGGAGAGGGCTCCTCCAAACTGAGGAGAAGGGCACTGACATTTAATGCTGCTCACTTGCAGTTTTGGGAAGAACAGGAAGGTAATCATCATTAACTGAAGTTCGCAGAAGAATAAAGAAACTGTTATACTCTTCTTATATTATAAAGAAAAATTGTGAAGTATCTTGCACAGACTGTTCCAGTCTTTTTTCCTGTACCACAATTTCATCAAGTAGAACAATTCTGTTAGCAGATTCTGTGCACATCTCTCCAAATCCACAAGCTTCCTTAATGCAAGATTCGAAACGTATACAGAGTGACATAAACTGCAAAAAGACAATTAAATAGGAGAAGATTACAGTTGGACATTTTTATCATGAAAACTTTGAAAAAGCCCTGAAGCTGGTACATGGTGAGTGCTGGTTCAGCTGAAAGCCTGTTTGCCTGGCCAGAGCACTTGCAGAGTTACAAACAAAAGCCTTTTCAGCAAAGTGCGTTAAGCTACAGAGTATCTGGGTGTGTAAGTACCTTGTGATAGCTGGATTTTGTTCGGGGTGTGACAGTGAGACAGGCCTCCATTAAATGAAGATGGAGAGAGTCCTGTAAATCCTAGCACATAATCCCCCAATTTTGTTCACATCAGCAAAATTTCTTTCATCATTTCCTTTTTGAAAGATTAGCAGAAAATATTCAAGTAACTATATATTGTGTTTTCTTTTTTAAGACAAACTAAGTAGCTTATCAACTTTTCTATTTTGTCAATGGCAGCTTTTTAGGAATTTTAAGATATGGAGAGTTAAAACAGTCCTGCCAAGTAGACACTACTGAGTTAAACATGCATTTTCTAGTAGTATTAAGAACACTGTTTTATTCCTCATGGATGGTGATCATTATTACCAACTGGATTAATCCTAATATAAAAGCTATTGTATTCCCACAAATGAGAATGCAAAAATGCATCTTTTTATCCTCTACAGCATCTGCCAATAAGACTGAATTACAAATAGTCAGAATATCATATGTCATGACTGCTCAAGTGCTTTGAAATAGTTCAATGTGTCACATAAACACACCCTTTTTTGTGTGCATTTGTTTCTCGTGGCAAGTGAGTGATTTCATTTCCTGAATATATACCTGGGAATATTTGAAAATGTAAGGAACACCACACGGCACCTTGTTAAGCTTTGTTTTCATATAGCGTATTAAGAGCTGTGAAAAGAAAGAAATCTCTGCACAGGAGTCAAGCTCCAGATTTCTACTGCATTCTGGCTTTTCAGTAGAATAATTTCCTGGATATTCTTAAAATAGCACAGCTGATAAGTTTTTGTGACCTTTTTTATATGTGTATCAATGTGTATATATTTTAAAAAGTCACAAAAACTAAGATAGAACGTACCTAAACTTTTTCTAATAAAGCTGTTCTAGTATATGTGTTATCAGTGGATGAGTTTGTGGTCTTATTTCTGCCTTTCAGAATTCAAAAGGCAGAAGATTCCAAAGGCGTGTTCTGAAGAATACAAAAAGGCTGTTTTAGTTGGGATTTTTCTCAAAGGGAAGTTGTCTGGGACTCGCTGGCTAGCAGACGTGCATCTATAGCTGTGGGAAGGGATTGAACTAAATAAATCAGTATGACTGGTTTTTGGATAAGACATATTTGAACAGCAGTTTGGAAAGCTTTTTTATTTCTGGTTGCATGTGGAGGATTATGGTAATTTTCTAGGATGAAGTAAGGAGCGAAATATGACAGCTGTTTTTAGTAATATGGAATAATACGGTAATTAAAAAGGTAAACCACAGAAAGAAAGGATTGAAAGATGTACAATGTAATGTTTTTTCATCTAACTTCTTCCCATTTAAATGTTTAAAATGTTCTACATCACAATGTTAGCGTGACTTGCCAAGTTCATCCATGTTTTCCGTGATGAAGAGAAATGCTTTTGGTATTTTTGAGACATCTTTTCATGTGATAACTCTTGATGACCTGGACACTGGTTGTGTTAATATTAATCAGATTCATTCTGGGATGACAAAGTTCTGTGGAAAAACATTTAAGGTACTGGTACTCCCAAACTTAGCAGTTTCTCCCCAGAAGCAGCACCATAAAAAGCTGACGGTTCTCAAGGAGTGTCAGCAGTTCTGAACCTCTATAGTATGAAGATATAATACCTCTGTGTCTTAGCAGTGTAAATGTTCCTTCTAAAAATCTTTGGAGGGAAGTTGTTCGATTAACTACTTCAAATTCCTCTTGTATTCATTTACTGGAATTTCTAGGCAACTCACTTCTAGATCGGTTTGGCCCTCTGTCCTAAAGATTTAGAACTAGCCTGTTGGTCTCCACACTGCCACACAAGCTCTGCTTCTTCATGCTGCTATCTATTAAGGAAGTTATTTACAGCTAGCAGGGCTGTTGTCTGTGTCCAGTTCTGTGCCTCTCTAAGTTCATGGCTTTACTATCCCATGTA
This sequence comes from Coracias cyanogaster, assembly GCA_033124195.1. NCBI lineage: Eukaryota > Metazoa > Chordata > Aves > Coraciiformes > Coraciidae > Coracias > Coracias cyanogaster. Next base: position 49,515 of record JAVSBS010024601.1, on the reverse strand, counting down.
ACTTGCCATCGATTTCATTTTAAGCTACTAAGAGTGGCCAAATCACGATGCCTGTGAGATTTAGCTGTAGCAGCCAGGCTCTACAGTCCAGTCATTACTTTTCATGAACTACTTAGTATGTAGGCACTATGCCATTGAAAAACAAACACGACGTTTTTTTCTTTGTCTGTCATGAACGTTAAGATCACAGAAAAGTTATTTCTTCCATTAAATCAATTATTGTTTGGTTATTTTTAGGAGTTTTTCGAGGAAATCCTGGACAAGTAAAGGAATATCAGGATCTTCTGGATCCTTTGCTTCAACATACATCTGAAGGTATTATCTGACAATCATTCTTCTAAAACACTGTAGCTTTTTTTAAATCTGAAATTATTAAAATACTGACTTTCCTATTAATGGATATTGCAGTCAGAGCAAAGGAGAAGTAATAATATATCTCTGTTTCCTGATGGCAAAATAGTAAAATAATCTCTCTCATTGCATCATAAAGTGTGATAATAAAAGTAATGTTACCTGGACAAATGCTACTGATACCAATGTCAGGGTTATGCTGTACCCATCACTCCTCCCTCCTCCACTCGCATTTCACTATTTACAAAGTGCACTTGGCCTTTGCAGGAAGATAGTAACCACCAACAGACAGATTATCCCAGTGTTCCAGCTGGATACAGTTGAGAATTACTTGCATCATTCCTTGTCACTTAACTTCACAAGGTTTAAAAAATAATTTGGGATATGCATATGGAATTGTTGCTAGTTTAGAAACAGTGAAAATCACAACATGGTGATTCTAATATAAGCATTCTCTTACTTAAATTGTGCACTCCAGAATTTTGGTGAAACTACAGATAAGGCTCTTGATGGCCTACAGGCACACCCATCCAAAATTCAGTTAAACCAACCCCCCCCCACCAAAAACAAGGCCATAAGTATGAGTGGGAGGAAAAAACCATCCCAGAGAACAGAACAAGCTTCAATATACTGACAATCCAGTTTTCAAACTCAGCATCTTTAGTCAGCTGTTGGCATCTGTGCTACAGTTACACAAGTAGATGCAAAATATATTAGTCTGATTTATTCTTTAAACTTAGAATACTTATTGAATTAGTTGCTGTAAGAAATACAAACATTTCCTTACCAAATTCTTATTCCACAGCAGATTTTCTGACCTTGCTGATCATTGCTTTTTTCTGATTCTTGGGTATGTTCCATGGACACAAAATTAATGTGGTGATTCCTCTTGTTGAATGTCCTTGTTAATGTCTCATCCTGAAATTTCTGAGTGTGTTCCAATACCTCACTCACGTGAATATTGTCTCTAATAACTTTCACTTTTCAGTTTTTCTCAGCCTCTTGCCAGTAATTTAATTTTTTTGTTCAAGAAAACAGTCAGACATGACAGTTTTCTTCTGTTTATTGCCTGTTCCTTATTCAAATAAATGAAAAATTAAACCAATATTGAGGTGAAATTTAGTTTTGCAGAAAGTATATTCTTTGCTTTTGTATTGCATCTAATTAGGTCAATCCTTTGTAATTATGTTTTTAAATTCATGACTCTTGTTCACTTAAAGTGTTGAAATAAAGGTTAAATCTACACCAATCAGTAATAACCTGTGGCATAGTTGTAGACACAAGATATGCTGTCTTCCAATGAAGAAATTATGCCATTTTGTTTCATGATGTTTCAAAATGAAAATGCTGTTTCTGATTTTGCAAACTTGCCAAAAATCATCATTTTCATTTAATTAAATATCTTACTACTTTTCAAGATGTTGTTTGAAAAAGTTGACTGATACAGAGTTTCTTTAAATGCAGGGAGAAACACCTCAGGTGTTTCACTGTGATGCAGCTTCCAGTTTTAGTTATGCTTTGTTACCTGTACTGCCTGTCGCTTTAGGTGAAAAAGTTTTTGGTTTTTTTTGTACAGTAAGTTGCTACACAGACAATGTACGTGATTGGGGAAGAAACTGTGTGGAGGTGTTTGGTGAAAAATGAAGCAGTTTTAATACTGCCCTGGGTTTTGTACCCCGATTGTGGTTTTGAGAGATCCCAATGAGTGTCAGCCATCTTTCTGTTCAATCCAGTTGTTGCTACGTTGTAATTTTTACTGTTTTGAATCCACTTCATATTTATTAGAGGACTACAATTAAATAATAAGGGAAGTGGGATTTACTTACTGTATTTATTTTCAACTCCGTAGGGTGTCCTGTTGTACCCAAGTATTATTATGTGCCAGCTGATTTTGTTGAACTGGAGAAGAAGAACCCTGGCAGTCAGAAACGATTTCCTAGTAACAGTGGACGTGACGGAAGGTTTTTCTTGTGGGGACAGGCAGTTTACATCATCGCAAAACTCCTGGGTAAGAGGCTGATGAAATTCTATCAGGTTTTGATGCATCTGCAGTGAGTAATAATCATCTTGTTAATGTTTTTCTTGAATCTGAACAAACACATCGGCTTGAGTTTTGAATGGACTGTGGGTGGCACGTGGGTCCCCTGCTTTAGTACATACGTGATAGGCAAAAAATGCTTTTTATTCTTTATGTTAAAATGTTTTGCTGCATTCAGCTACTGTGAAGCTTACTGAAAGGTGATAGGTTTCTTTTTTTCTGTTTCTTTTCCTGGCTTGCTCTCTGATTTCTTTTTTTCATGACAAAATACGTTAACACGACACTTTCTAGATTAACTGTATGAGCTGTAACTGTACAGTTTAGAAGTGATCTGTAATATTTAATACAAATTATTTACTTCTTTAAGCAAGACAAGTTTAAACTTTGAATAGTTGCAGTCTCAGATAAAGTTAATATTTTCTTCAGTCTGTGTTATTTTTACCCTTGGGAACAGAGGAGATTAGACGAGCATTTGAAAGTGCATTTCAAAGTTTGGCCATTGAAGGTTGTTACAGTGAATTTCAGTCAAAAATGAACTCATGATCTCACTTGAGATGAGTCAAAGGTCAAGACAAAAATAGTAAAGCCAGAAAAGTCTTCACAGTTAAGATTTTTTTTTTCTTAATATTTCTTTTAGGAGAAAGATATATTACTTTATTTTAGCATGCTCAGCATTTATCTGGTAATCAGTAGAGAGAGTTCTAAAATCTTATTTTCTGTGAACACTGTAAAGGGAAACAGGCTCTTGGTAGCGGTAATGAAGGAGGGTTTAAAAATTCAAGACTTGGCAAGAACCGTGGATGTATCTTTAGGTATGGAAGAGCAGAGCCCGTGTGGTGCTCCACCTGTTCGGTTTCACTGTATTCCGTGCATAATGCCTTTTTTAGCCAACACTGTCAAGTATGCAGGCAATCTCACCTCTAATGGAAGAAAAAGAAGAAAAAAATGAACCTCTCAGTGTTAGCCAAGTAATCCTCAGATGTCTGTGCAGGAATACTGTAGTAATTCTGGAATACTGTAGTTTCTGCTAGTATTTATCTTGGACTAGTATTTGTGCATTTCTGTACCTGCAGAGTGCTGGTTAAATAAACTATTGATTGCTAAATGCTGCTTGAGTAAAGTAACTTCCTTTTGTTTCAGTTCTTTGCCTTGATTAACATTCTTGCACACTTCTTTTAATAATTGTGCTAAATCGCTTTTTGAAATGTTGTCATTAGTAGCTGTTTGTATTTTTAAAAACTTTCTCTCTGCTGTTTTCACTAATTTTCACTCCTCTTTCCTTTACTTGAAAATATTTTTTTTTTCCTTCTCTCTCCTAGTCTTTGCAAATAGTGTCTGGAACTTTTATTGCTAAGCTACATCTAATCACCAGTGATTGTTATATCAGGAAATCCGTTTTTTCTTACTAATTTATAATTGGTGCATTTAATTTTGCTCCTTTCTGGGTGAAAACCTACCTGAGTAACGGTCCTGTCTTTGGAGAAAGTCTTCATGTGTGTTACTTTGCTTGTTGGTGGTTGTTAATGAAGTGGAAGCCTGACTCCAGGCACTTTGATTTCTGGGAACATAGTGGTTTCCCATTTCATCACGCATTCCAGAAATTGTTGTGTTGCCTCAAGGGCAGCAAATAATTTGTATTTGCTCAGGCTCCTTGCATGTGTTGTGGTGGTGAGCACACGGTATAACCTCTTTAGGTTCTGTCTGTGGGCCTAGTGTCTGCATGCCGCACTCCAAATTTTTCTAAATGCAGCAACATGAAGCTGAGTCAATTGTTACACTTCTCGCTGCCTCCCACAGAGGGGCAAACACAAGTAGTGAAATCCAAATTTGGATCCTCCCTCCAAAGGCTTTGAAGAACAGAGGCAAGGAGAGTGTCTGTCTGCAGCTGCTGGAAGTCACCATATGCAAATGCAACTGAAAAAATGGTTTATGAAGAAAAAACCCATGTATTTTGCAGATGTTGATGCAATTTTTTAGATAATTTCTTTCTTGCCGTGGTTGAAGAGGTTTGTAAAGCCTTTAGGAGCGGGTCCCCATTTCAGAGCAAGGGGAAGGAATGCTGAGTGTTCTGCTTATGCTCATGCTTATGCAGCTGAAAATTCACTCAGTTTAGTTTCCCATTTAGTAGCTGTTTTATCTTTTCTGTGCTTTTCCTTCTAATTTTTGTATCTTGTTCTGTGGGTTCAGTGCTGCCTGGAACTAACTTAATAGTTTTTAACAATATTTTTTAGAGGACAGACAAGATGGATTAAATGTTGTCAGTTGTGGCAGATGCAAATAATGAACTAACAAAGCAAACTGCTTTTGCATTCCCATCCGCTTGTATTTGTGGTAATAGTGATGAATAGTCACTGAGGTTCTTCTTCTAAATAAAATTGTAAATATTGAAAGTTGGCTTACATTTTATGTTAGTCTATTAGTACCATTGTTTTAAATAGAAAATTTTTCTGACAATGTATTTTAATTACTGAGCAATGTAAATCGAAGTAGAACATTGTATGCTGGAAACCACTCTTGCTTTTAAGAATTATCAGGCAGAGACCACTGATCTTGCAATCATTTGGCTAATGAATTTTATAGCATCAGCAGTACTACACATAGTTTAAACTTCCATGCCTTTCACTAGCACAAGAAGTCTGACTATTTGGACTGGAGCTCAGATGACTGTTTTCCTTAAAGTGTTTTGGTAAAAATGGATAACTCACAAAAATTTGGTAAAAATTTTTCATAACCTAGCTTTGCTTTTTATGTTTTGGTTTGGTTTTTCATTTGTTTATTAACATAACCAGCTGCCCATGGATTGTGACTCTGCAGGAGTAGTGCAGAGCAGAGGAACAAGATCCTTTGGTGGCAGGAGTCTCGTGGCATTCTCTGGACAGAAGGCTGAGGACAGGAGATAGTCACAGTAGCTAGTAGCTGACGGTGGCTGGCACAGCTCCTGGCGGCAGCTGGCTCCTTCGTGGTGTACTCAGTGAACTGCCCAGCCCGCGTCCTTCCATGTCTGCCCATACGCTTTCTTTCCACTGCACTCTCTATTCTGCTCTCTGTTCTTTCTTACCACTGTTAAGCTTGAGCTAGGACATAGTTTGAGTTTATAAACTTCTGGTTTAATTTTCTACATGGCACAGTATCCAGAAAGATTTTTATTATCACGAAAGCCTTGTTTTTCTGTTTAGCTGCATTAACCTGATGGAGTCGTGAGTTATTTCTCTTTTAGATCAATAGCTCATTTCCTATTGCACAGCTGTTTAAGGGTATTTAAGGGTATGTGCAAAATTGTTGACATATAGGAGAAAAGAAACTGCACTGTGACCTCCTCAGTAGCAGAAATTAAAGATTGGACAGTTTAAGGTCAAAATGAGATTTTGATGGGAGAATACTTATTTGAAGGGTTTAATAGCTCACTGCTGATTGTGAACCTCTACTCGAGGCATTTGTTGAAACTTTTATTGGTATACTTTTATTGGGAGTACTTAATTTTTTCAGGAGAAGGTGAAAATAATATACTTGTAGGGTTTTTTGTTTCGTTTTGGTTTTTTGTTTTCTTTTCCATATTAAAAACTCCATGTAAAAATTACTAGTTTCAAATATATGTATATATATTTTTTTTTTTTCTTTTATGGTTTCTTCTTGAGATACTGTATTGAGAGATCTCTTTGATACCTCTTGTCCCTTTCAGGATTAGAGTCATGTGATTACCTTGAGGTACAGGCTGTCTGCATTTCTTGAAAGCTAAACCATTTTTGATGAGGGCTTTTTAAGTGACGCGTGTTGTGGAGTCTGTTGTCTGCATATATTCTTGTAACATCTCTGGGGAAAAAAAAGGGTTGTTTTTATACTAGAGTGTTATAATTAGCTGTAGCAATAATGATGCTTGAGTCATTAGTTTTAAAATTAATCTAATTTTGTAGAATGTCACCTAAATGTGATCTAAAACAAAGATTGTAGCAGCAGAACTGACTACATAATATAAGTTTGCATGCCTCCTTCACAAAAGCTGCAGAAAATACTCCAGTCATTCTGTATTTTTTATTTACTTTCAGCTGACAAATTAGTAAGTCCTAAAGATATTGACCCTATCGGACGTTATATACCTCCCCAAGATCAGCGGAATGTTAGCATGAGATTTTCAAATCAGGTAAGCATATGCATAGTATTAATTTTTTTTACTGAAATATTGTTATCTTTGTGTTACATATGGTCTTCTAATATTGCAGTTAAAGTGCTAGGAAAATATTTCATGTATGTACATTTTCTTAGTTGATGAAGGATTGCTTTTCCAAGGAAGATCAATAGCATCTGCTGTGTTTTGGGGAAATGGTACACATTTGCCTTTGAATTAAGTGGTGCAATCAAAGTGAAACAAAATATAAGTTTAAATAGCTGCTAACAAATAGGTATGTTTCTTCAAGTTGTAAGATATGTCAGGAAGGCAAGAATGAGCCTGCTTTTCTTATTCCTCCCAAATTAATTATCACTTTAATGTATTAATATTTTTTGTATTTAGAGCTCCTAAGAGCTGCAAGGATGAGATTCTTTTGTGGTATGCATGGCATATACACGTGCTCTTGTATTTGGCTTAAATGCACAGCAGGAGTGAGTGCCCAGGGATGGTGAATGCTTTGCAACAGTGTAATTCAAATGGGCAGTAGAGAGGATACACAGTCTTTATGTAGGGACTTCTTTTATTGAAGAAGTAAGAACTGTATGTATGGAAATGTGTAGCTAAGAGATGTTTTTCAGCCTTTCTATTTCTTGGTATAAGGAATACATATTTTTGGAAGTTCCTTGCTCAGCTTTGTGAATTTGTTATTGAAGTATAAAACATGAAGCATTTATCTTAAGATAAATGCAAGATCAGAAGTGAACAGTGTTTTTCTTGTTCTATCCAAATGCTGCTTAAAAATTCTGTTTCCTACTATTTCCTGTTACCAAGGTAATCCAAGTGCCCGGGTGTTGTCTCATTCATAAAGAGACTTACATTGTTCACAGTGCAGCACTTCTGCCATGTTAATATGCGGTAACGACAGCTCAGTGACTTCGTGTTCCCAGTTTCTTTGTTCTTACATCACGGGATTATGAATGTTACAGGAACTGTGAGCTGCAGCTATCATGTGCTCTTCTAGGAGTGCCGTTAGAAGGAGCCTGTATTGAGTCAGTGTTGCAGTCAGCCCACTGACAATTTTTTTCTTTGATTCATGAAACCAATAACTCTTAATATGCCACAGGTGAACACTTTGAAGAAGATGATGGCTTGTTCTAAAGACACTGCATGACTCATCAGGAAATGTTGTAGTAAAAAAGCATTTTTACCATTTTTTGAGGCACCTGTTATATCACAGGGGATTTCCAGATCTTCAGAGAGAAATAGCCTCTACCCAGAGAGCTTCCAAAAAGAGATAATAAATAATGCAATAATAATTTATTTTCTCATAATTTACTCCTTGGTGGTCACTTTGTGGGTCGATAAAGAACTTATTTAGTAAAATGCAGTTACCTGGTAAAATTTGGTGATATAATAGGAACTATAAAAGCTTAGCAGTAATGAAAGAATTGAAAATACAGTTTGATATTTTGCTTCATGTCCAAATGATTTAAAAAAAAAAAAAAAAAGAAAAGCTTTGGTCTGTCACTCTCAAACGCTTACATAGTCCTCCTTTCAGCGCTCAACAGTGGTCTGCGCTAGAATTATTTTGAAAGAGTAATTGCTCTTCTCAGACAACTTGGTGGAGCTGATGCTTGTTACTCTTTGCCCTCAAAATCTCTCTTTAGCTGCTTAAATTTGCTAAAACTTTGGCAGAAGTTTTCCCTGTTTGGGTTCAGTAATGTTTTTGTTGTTGTCAGGATAAGAGAAGGAGAAGACCTTCCCAGGGTCAACCTTGAGTGTATTCTAATGAACAAGACTGATGCTGTAGCTGAAATCTAGAAATCAAAAGAGGATAAGATTTTTTTTTTTTCTTAAACCAAAAAATCTTTATAGAAATTTGACTTAGATCAATATGCTCAGCAATTTCTGTAGTTGTGTGTGCCCTTCTGTATACAAGAGGTTTTGAGATGGATTGTCTGTTTTCAGTGGCATTTAGGTAGAACGGTAAATAAGTGAAGAAAGCAAGCAGCTCTGGGATTGCCTCAGTCTGCTTATACCTCTCTTCTACCCAGGGATGGTGGGACTTGCTATAGATGACTGTGCACTCTTTGATAAGTGATAAAACTATCCAAGATACTGTGTGCGCTTCTCACTGTGGGTTAGAAGAGAGAGGCACACTTCTGAATTAGAGGGAATTCTAGACAACGATGGCATCAGGCCTTAGTCGTTGTAGGCTCTGAGCAGCAACACAGAAATTGTGACCAGAATGGTTTGTGTCCCTGCAGTGCTAACCAGGTAGTGGTGGAATTCCCTTGGGATTGTTTGTGCCCAAACAGGTGCTGCTGTATTTTGTGTGCTTTTACTAGTACATTAGTAGCAGGGCAAAATGTCGGTTGATACAGATGTTAGTTCAAATTGGTCATCATTAAGAGAAGGTTAAAGAGAGAAGCATCGATGTCTCAGCGCAAGTGAGGTGTGCTTAATCAGCAGAGGTCTTGTCTTGCAGATAAAGTCAGCAAACCTCAAGTTCCAGCTGACAGTCTTGACCTTCACTTTTTTTTTTTCTCACTTAATTGAGTGATGATAATGCAGGGCATTTTGTTTCAGTGGCAATAACTCTTTAGAACTGGATTCCTTAGAAAAGCGTATTTTATTAGTCCTTTTTACTGACTTCATATCCAGGAGAGTTTATAAACTAACAGTCTCAATTGCTGCGTTCTGTTCTGGGAGAATTTAGCGCCTAAGAGGGCCTGTATAGGAACAATAACATTTGAGAAATGAGGTCGGGTGGGGATTTTCTGAGTTTGTTTTGTACTTTACTGGAGCATAAGAAAGCTGATTTATTGCTTATATTTAATTAACACAAAATCATAATTTTACTAAATTGTCAGAGTAAGACTAATTTATCTTCTGCGTTAACTTGAAATATATACATAGGGTTGCAATTAAATAAATTCTCTGTATGCGATGACTTTTAATGTTTTGCTTTGTAAACTAAGTAATAATTTGTGAGGACTTAAGTTACTAGAAAGGAAGGTTAATGCCCATTGATAATATTGGGAAGTGAACTCTCAAAATTACAGACTGCTTATGTTTTTATTTCCACGGAAGTAGATAAAGTGTAAAGAAGGAACTAAAATAACTAAGTGTAGGTAGACTGATATATTAAGATTTTTCAGCTACTTTGTCTAGGCTTACAGCATGTCTATTTTTGATGGTTTAGAGAGAAGGATAGTTTAGAATGGATGATTTGTTTTGTAACGTTAACTGGAAGCATATTCTTGCTTTCATTTCTCTTGGTACAATTGTCTGCTACAGTTAACCACAATTCTGAAATGGTTATTTTAGAATTTAGGGCACATGTGTGTCCATAGTGTATTTCATTACAGTCTAGTGTGTTAGTAGCATTGACCATAAATCATTCAGCAGTATTTAGACGCTCCCAGAAGCAGACGTGTGTTGGAGCAGCTCAGGTGTAGTTTTGTAGCAGTGAGGTGGATTATTTGGGTTAGATACAATTTCTTCTGTTGCGTGCGATTTCTGTTTGCCTCATCTTGTTCCATGTGCTTGGAAGGCCCAGCAGGCACCATTTTAATCTGTGTTCTTGAATAATCTGCCCACTTGCTCAGTCTGTTCTGTTTTTTCTTTCATTTTCAAAATGAATGGATTTTTTTAAGAGTTCTGAGGTTTCCTGGGAATGTGTGCAGAAAGGCATGTAGTGACAGCATCTGTCCAGTGAGAGCGCGGGAAAAGAGCACTACTGAGCTGCTTTCTCTGGCTGTGCCAGGCATGGAGTCAGGGGGTTTTCCCTTCATCCTGCCTCCAACCGTTTATAACCTTGTTAAAAAACTATGATATTATTGCAGGGGGCGGTGGGGAAGAACAACTAATCTGTCTTTTATGTTGGTCTTCTGAAAGCATTGGGGTGTATTTGTCATTTGCACAGCTTGCAGAATGTAGCTGAAACGCATCCTTCTGCCCGCTCTGCAGTGCGCAAACGGCAGGCAGAAGGGTGAGCCTGGGGCAGGGGGCTGCTGGAGTGTCTTGGGGAAGCGGTGACTGATGTTGTGTGAACACCACCATAGCTTGCATTGTTAGACAAATGTGAAATTGAACACATGAAAATGGAACTTTTAACAGCAACGTGATTTGTTTGGGGGAATATTTAGGAGTTGAATGCTTTTCCACATTTATTTTTTTAATATATAGCAGATGCTATGTATCACTATCATTACTGAAAAGGGTGACATACTTTTTCTTCAGTATTGTATCTGTTATTTTGATCTCTGTTTCTTTAGACCACTACTCGTGATAGTCCATTTGACATGTTAAATGACAATTGAAGGAACTGTTTAATGTTACAGCAATCCTGTAGTTGTACAGTAATTATAGTTCTGTTTTGCCATAATACCTTACCAAGTCTGGCTATTTTTCACACGGATTTTGTGTTGTGCCAGCTGTGCTGCAGATGCATTTGCTTAGTTAATGGCCCATGTTAGAAGCACTGCTTACTGGCTGCTCTAAATGAGTCGTGTCAGGGTCCGTTTGTGTATGAGAGCTGCTAGTACTGGGATCGGAGAAGGGGGAACTTCCATGGAGGTGCAGCATACACAGACCTACGTACAGCTTACAGTCTGGGGTTACACAGTCCCACCCAATTCGTCATTAATACAGTAATAATTAAGCTGAGCCTTAACTTGAAGGCCACTCCCCAAGTCTGTCTGTAAATCAGTGCAATCTTGGAGAGGGCTCTCTTGTTTTCTGGGGAGGGTCTTTGCTTTTTGTTTTATAAACATAATGCACTGATTACGGTAGAGAATTGGTTTGACTTTTCTTACTGTTTGTTTAAATGCAATTGATAGCATGACCACCTTATTTGAGGAGGAAAATCTCTTCATGTCACTTGCAGTTCTGACTTCTTAATCTGGTCTCTTTGTGCATGGACTTTCATTCCAAACATATTTCATGTGGCAAAAACTCCAAAATTTTTAGCAGAATTGTAGTGTTGAGAGACTTCTGGGAAAATATTGTCAAGAATTTCTCCTGCAGATCTGTAAGATCTAACTTGAGATCAAGACTCGCAGATGCCTGAACAAGCAAGTGTTCACTCTGAACTTTCTGTTCTAAATCAGTATGTCTATCCATCTACCTTCACAGAAACTGCTGTATTTTTATATAATCAATAGCAGATGTATTTAACTACTGTCATTCATGTTCTCGTAGTTTCTAGACAAAAGGTAACAAAAAGATTTTAGGAATGAAAATGTGTGCTGCTCTTAGTTCTGTTGATTTTACAGTCATTGAATGCCAGAGAAGTGAACAAGGAATAACTTGGGTGTCTCATGTTTTAGCTCTTAATGCATGCTGCCAGTGAAAAGAAAGGGAAACTGCTGTTTCAAGACTCAGGGAGTCAACAATTTTAGGCAACATGCTGAACTCATTCCTATTTGCATGGTTTCCTGAAAGTAAATTTTATCAGTTACTCAAATAGCTGAGTTATTTCACTCTCTACAAAAACGTGTAACAAAACATCATGTCAGTAAACCAAACCAAACAGTGGAAAAGATTATCAGAAACCTGTTTATTGTTAATTCTCCAAAATGCATCTTGCAAAATACTATTGATAGGACAGGCTTCCCATAGTTTTGAGATGTGCAGGTTTTAGTCCTGGGTGGTTCTTTCAATCTGTTCACGCAGTAAGAAAACGCAATGCAGACAGTGATGTCTGTCATACTCATGAATTGTTTAAATAGACATTGTCCTTATTCATGCTATAGCTAGCAACATACTGAGTTAGCAATGCTAATAAATACTTTTTCATTACTTTCTAGGGTCCTTTAGAAAATGATTTGGTAGTGCATGTGGCCCTCATAGCAGAAAGTCAACGGTAGGTATTTGCTTTTGTTAAGAATGGATATATCAGCGAAGTGTTGAACAATAGACATATTTGCTAAAGGCATTCAAAGAAGTGTAGACTCTTAACACTGTTACTTCTGTATCTGCTGCCAAGATAACTGTTAAAACTAAGACTATTCTGTGGTTTTTCATTAAATTTGTAATTATTTCATTTGTAGCCTACAAGTTTTTCTGAACACATATGGAATCCAGACTCAGACCCCACAGCAGGTAGAACCAATTCAGATATGGGCTCAAAAAGAACTTGTCAAGGTAAAGAATTCTGCATTTAAAATTATTTATCTATCTATACATTTCTTTTGTAACCATAGGAATTTACGTCAAGCTATTAGACTTGCATTTCCTTAGGCTTGTTACCTACCTTGTGTTATTCTAATTCAACAGCGGGTTGTGCTGATGCTGATTGGTTATGCACGCCTAGTTAGAGCTTTCAGTGGAACATTGAAGTCCAGATGTTCTTCATTATCTGATTAGGCTTATTACCTGAGCCACTTTCAAAGAACAATGAATGAGTAATAAATTTTTAATAATGTTATTAGCACAGTAGACTAAGTAAATCTTGATGAATAAATAAGCAGATGAGCAATAGTCAAAGAACTGGATTAAGGCAGTGGGCACAAACCATCATATAATTTCATCATGTAGCCCCTCTAACAGGCACTGTACAGTCTTCTGTAGCTGTTTTTTTAGAAGCCCCTTGACTTGATTATGTCTGGAAACTTTGGTATTTAAATCCTTTTTGGTTTACCGCTTTAACTCAGCACTCCTAAAAATCTCCAGTCAAAAACTACTGGGCAGAAAGACATGTTCAGAATCCCCTTCATCCTCTGTGAAGGCTTCAGGTTTTTTTTCTGTACAGTAAAGTACTGTACAGAAAAACTGTACTGTTTCTGTACAGTCAAGTACTCACGGAGCACCATATTCTTTCACCTAAAAGGCTGGCCCTTTTTGCCCTTACCTGAGCCTCACTGATGAAGCCAGCTTAGATGCATCTGTTCAGGTAGCTGTTCACGCCACATGAAGCCAGCAGCTGGAGATGAAAGGCATATACAGGCCACGCTGGTCTATTTCAGCATTTTCGTAGCACTACCATGAACTCTTTTTTGTTCAGTCATTTTACTTCTTTCTGTGTAGCACTTTGGCTACATTGAATACATGCTTCAAGGTATCCACTGCTGTTTGTCCTGGAAATACATATAAATAGAAATGACTGTGATAAATGCTGCTCTGAGTGATAAACGTGTTGATCAGCAGTTGTAGGTAAACTTGTCAAAAGTCCTAATAAAAATCTGTGTGATGACTGGGTGCCTATTTACCTCTATCTCTGATACACCTGGACCCTCCCTCTGAAGAAACCTTGAAAACAATCCCTCTGTATATAAACAAGCCTTAACGAGCTGCAGGAAACTGTCAGACATGTGAGCTGGCCAGAACCACGAATGTGCACTTGCTGCTTTTCATACTTCAACTCCTGAAGTTTAATTGTGAATCAGTTACATAAAGCTCTTGTCTGACTTGGAACTACGCAATTTGTCTCAAAAGAGAGTGATGAATGTCTGGGGGATGTATAATGAACATTTATTATTTAGTTTATTAATCCTGAAGTTTCAGTTGTGGAACAAATCACTGTGGAAATCAGGATCACATGTCTAATGCCATTATCTGTATCCAAAGTCTGTAGGACACAGTAAAAAGTAACACCAGAAATAGAGAACATAGTTACATATTTCAGGCTTTGTAAGTTTGTGAGAAGAACGGATGTACCAGAACCTTGTTAGCTTATTCAGAAAATAGCTTACCCCAAATAATGACTGCCACTAACACCTAGGAAGTACTTAAACAGAGGAAAAACAAATATTCGTGTTTACAGTCATCCTTGTTAATGTCTCAGATCATTTTTGTTCACTAGTTTTCTTGATAATCTATTTCAAAATGGATTCTGACTGTATTTATTCTGAAATTGTCTACCTGAAATTCTGGTTTAACAAATGAGATGCTCCTTGAATTTATTTCTCTCTCAATCCATCATTTCTTTGGTCTCCCTGACAAAAAGGTGAGACCTTCATTATTACAGTATCAGTTAGATTCCTAGCTATGATAACTTCTGTGTTACAAATTACTTTTAAAAGCTGGCGAGACATCTGGCAATTCTGACATTTTCTTTGTACTCATGGTGGGTAGGTACATCTGCCTCATCAAAATTTATAGTTAAAGAATGTCATAAAAATATGAAATAAGGTTTGACCTCTGAGATTATGCAAAAATCCTGATACAAACCAACAAGCAAAAAACCCTCATAGTACTTGTCATCTTTTGTCAGGAGGGGAGCTAATGCTGGAGCGGTTGTCTGTATTTTGGGGAAAAGAGGGTCAATCCCTAGAGAACATGGATCTCACTGTTTGCTATTCTGATGCTGTCAGTTCTCATCAGTGTTTAATTTAATCAGAAACTTTTTCAACTAGTCTAGTGGCACATTGTAACAGTTTAAACCTCTAGACTTATAAACAGGCATATGTAAAAAAAAGTAGTGTAAAAAGAAACAAATTGATGAGGGGAAGATGTTGATTCAGGTAAGTCAGGGATTTAAAGTAGGACCGGGGGTCATGTAAACAGATCCGCAAAGTCTAGTGCAGGGAGCAAAAAGAGGAAAAGAAGAAAATGGGACAAGATGCATGCAGTATGTAGGGAAAAAAGTGTATATGTAGTGGAAGGCATAGTGCAGGAGAATAGGAGAATACTCTATTGGCATGGAGTGCTAACAGATAAAAGAACACAGAACAGATGGGGTGAAAGACCACTCCAGTCTGATTCACTTTCATAAATCAACCCAACAGTTCAGTCTCCTTTCACAGCTGTTTCTTGCTATTAGCAGCTTCAATACTCCAGAACTGAAGGGCATTTTAATAAAACCTGCTTGAAGCAGCTGGACTTGTGTGAAACTGGACTTGTGTTCAGATATTGTGGTGCTGAATCTTAACTGACATTTTGACTGTAACAGGTCAAGATGGAAAGCTACTAGTGGAAGATGAAACTGCTTTAGTAGGCTGTAGAACAACATAAGGCCTCAAGCTAAAGAAAGAGTCTTGAAGGGAAGAGATAATTCTACACAATACTACTGGAGTTCTGTTTTTGCTAAGATAATATTTTGTTTTACATTGTAGGAAAATGGAAGTCCCTTTAATGTTAAATTATAACGCCTACTGCCGTTCTTCTACTCTCCCTTATTTACTGTGAAAAGGCATTCAACATTCTTCTAGTTTTGTTATGTGTAGATGGGTTACTTAAAGCTTTTAATGTTTTGATGTCTCTATTCCTTTCCCACTTGAATACAATTACTTAGTCTGGAGGAACAGGTGATGTAGGTAACTATTTTCTTTTTTCAATAGTTCTTGGTATTAATAGAGACACATGGGCAATGTCAGGAAGGCCCCAGGCTGAGAGCATCTAAAAAGCTATTGAGTGTAATGCTTGTTCAAATGTTCGCTTTTGTTTGCTTCGGAATTATCTTCCTATAACAAAGAAAGATTGAGCTTAGGAAATGTTCTGAAGTGTTAGTAATAGTGGGTTCCTTACCTAAACCAGCCCAAATAAGAAAAGAATTACAGCTTTCAGTCTGGTTTAACTGATACATTTATACTGTCCTGTTCGCAGCTTATGAGTTTTTTATGCTTTTGTTCTCATACACTGTAATAAAATAAGACTATTTGTTTCATATGCAAAACTTACAATATCAGTTGAAGTAATACTAGCATCCATAATTTAACTCAAATAAGAATCAAGCAGTGAATAATGAGATAATTCCCTCTTGCTTCTGTTGTTGATGCATTAATTTTGCAGGCCTTCACTAAAGTTAGACAAAAGATCCTTAAAGAGTTCCTATATTACTGTTTTATCTTTGTATCCACATCGGAAAAGCATGACAGAAGGCTAAACTGGCCAGACAATATGTGCAAAAGATTTCCTGAAAACGTATTTCAGTGAGCAATCTGAGTATTTTAAAAATCTTTTCATTACATAGACTAGAAAAACAATAGGAGTAGGAAGGTAAAAGTAAGTCCTAATATAGGAAAGAACAGGTCTTAGTTGAATGTTGAAACTATGCAGATAGGCAGGACTCTGGTG
The DNA here is from genome assembly GCA_033124195.1 of Coracias cyanogaster. Taxonomy (NCBI): domain Eukaryota; kingdom Metazoa; phylum Chordata; class Aves; order Coraciiformes; family Coraciidae; genus Coracias; species Coracias cyanogaster. Next base: position 33,001 of record JAVSBS010024601.1, on the reverse strand, counting down.
CTTTGCCCAGCGTTTGCCTCAGGATCCTACCCAGCACTCCTGCTTACCCTGAATGAAGACATCGCTTTTCTAATGTAAACCTTCATGAGAAAGGTGAAAATCCTTCATTCTCCTAAAATCACGATTAGGATGAGGGAAGGGGAACTGTTACACCACAGCTACACGGAGCGCTGCTCTGCCAGAAGGGACGTGAGCCACACTGGAAGGAAGGACTGACTGTTAGGGAGCAGCCTGCTTGCGTCTTGCCTTCTTGTATCTTTTATTTCTTGCTTCAATTACACAGTTGACTTCTTTGCTGTAAAAGAATTAAAATAAAATCTTTCAACTGCACATTTACCAAACTTAAGTGTTTTCTCATGTCACTTATTGTTGTTACATAGATGTATGTATAAAAAGAAAAGGAAAAAACCCCCATAGAAATAATGACCACGTTTTATCAATCTTAAAGCAGAATGCACAGAGATTTGTGTGAGACCCAGTAGGAGTGTAAAAAAGGCTTATAGATAGATAGGCTTCACTCAGCTTTCACGATTCTTTCTTACAGGCTTACTTCCATTTGGGAGTCAATGACAAACTGGGATTATCTGGAAGACCGGACAGGCCTATAGGATGCCTTGGAACATCAAAGGTTGTTGCAAAATATGTTTATCTTACTGCTATTGATGTATATTTCAGATAAAGATTGAATTAGTGCCTGAATTATTTTAAATGAAATTGAAATGTAATTCTATCTTATGCATGTATCTTATTTTAAAGTCCTTGTAAGGAATTCTGCTATTGTGAATGTGCCTGCTCTGCCTTACTGTTAAACCTTCATACGCTTCCTAGACATCCCATTACAGTAACACTTAGCCAAAACAGGCTGAATAGTGATGAACTGCTGTAACTCTGATAGGAAGTAGATCTGCATACCTAATAAAAAACAGAGTTCCTAAAATTATTAGCTGTGAAGGTTGTATCTTAAATATTTTTAAATTCAACTGTTATACATTGATCATTATTTTCATAGTTTCAAAAGAATTTTTTTCCTTTTCAGCTACTTCAGTGCTTTAGGTATTTTAAAGAAAAGATTAATGGATGCTTTCTCTCTCAACAGATTTATCGAATACTAGGAAAGACTGTAGTTTGCTACTCGATCATTTTTGATCTAAGTGATTTCTACATGTCTCAGGATGTTATGATGTTGATTGATGACATTAAGGTATTTATCTGTAACTTCTCCTTTGAGAAACTGACAGAAATAGAGTCTGTAGCAGAAAAAACAGTGAAGTCTGATAAAATAGAAAGTTGAAAGGGGAACTCTGTATAGGATATATTTTTCTAATATAAAAATAAACTTTTGCAGTTTATGCTGGAAAGTGTATTAAGGTGAATATCCTGTCAGCCCAGTACAAGTTCTAGCGAGTACCAGACAAAAGTGACTGGGAATTCTGTAGTGCAGCAAGCAAATTACCATTTGTTTCTCTTTGGGAAATAAATATTCTTGGCTGAAAAGAGGAATGACACTGGTGTGTTTAAGGGAAATATGAAAGCTTCCCCTGGAGGAAATATTACTTGACTTTGCAAAAATATTAAAAATTGCCTTCCTTCCCTAACTTTAAGGCAGGCAGCAGTGCAAAGCTTACATGTCAAGTCCCCTGTGGGTGAGCAGCTACTTCCAGTGCACAGAATATGGCAGTGATTATTCCATGCTAGTGGCCGATTCAAGCCCTGCGTTCCCAGGCACAGTTCCTGGTTGTTACACCGAGCTCAGTACACCGCACCCTGTCTGGCGCTTTAGTCTGCGGTCAGTGGATATGCCGGGAGTATTTTCAGGAAACCTGTGAAATAGCAGTGCTACAGAGCAGCTCACATTGGTTGAAGAAATCTGTTAGTGCTTTATTAGCTAGGGTTTTTTTAACCTGTTGGGTTTTTCAGTGCTGTTACTTTAAGATAGCTCTTCTAATATCTTGTATTGTGTTCTGGTATGTTGTGCTCATGTATTTATATTATTTTGTGACACACGTATTATTTCTTACCTAGAATGCACTGCAGTTCATTAAGCAGTACTGGAAAATGCATGGCCGGCCACTCTTTGTTGTACTTATCCGTGAAGACAATATAAGGTAGGGAGAGAGAAAAGCATCACCTGCAGTGTGGTATTTTCCTGAATGCAATAGTAATGGCGTCCTGTTTCAAATTTCAGAGGGAGCAGATTCAATCCCATATTAGATATGTTGGCAGCCTTTAGAAAGGGAATTGTTGGAGGAGTGAAAGTTCATGTTGACAGAGTACAGGTATGTTTTTCCTGAATGTTGTAGTCTTATCTCCTAATATTGCTACGTATATTCTCACTACTTTTGCTTTTCATGTGACTTCTGAGTATTTTATTTAGTAGCATAAAATTAAGGAGTCAAGAACCAAGACTTTTTGGTACTGTTTTTATTTTATCTCAAGAGAAACATGGGCTTATTTTAGTTCCTTTTGATGAGTCTTTTGAAAGCGATAATCTTCATAGAGGATTTTCAGAAAGGAGAAGGGTTTTTTTTTATGTTCAGCCATCTTGTGAAATTACCACCAAAAGGTAAATCCACAATGTCAAGCACTGAGGGATTTCTTTTGATTAAATAATCAGGGAAGGGGGTAGAAAGGTGCTTCACATGTATTAAAATTCTTACAAGACCTAAGATCTGGTTTTAACATCTTTGCTGTTTGAATTAATCCTAAAGCAAGAACATATCTTTAAAATGTGAAAATTACTCTGCTAGTTAAACTTAGTTTACACCTATTAAGAATGCTTCTTTTCATAAGAGAGAAGACCAAAGACATAGTTCTCATTTCTTGTTCCCTAGAAAATCATAAACTTGTAGAAGAGCTGAGTCATTTGTAATTAAATACTGATAGCTATAATGCTTTAAAATATCCTTGTAATCTTTTGAGTATTTATGTATTTCGACTGGTCATACGGAGGTCAAGTTGTCTGTCCTGTTGCCATTGACTTTACCTGTAGCAAATGCCATTACTGTCCATGGAAGACCTTCCATTTGTCAACAGTGTCTGTTCTTGTGGGCTTTTTGTTTTTAATTTAACTGCAATGACTTTTATTCCTTGCATTTGATTAAAGCAATGTAGTAGCAGGCAAGAAATTTCTCAATCCAAGTAAGGAAGCTTTATTTTGAGCACTGCACTCTTCCACTTGTCAGGGAGTGAACTTCCCCATCCATACTCATTGACCACCTAGAAGGAGTATTTTTTTTCTAAAAAAATGAATTAATTAGTAGTTTTGAAGTATTTAAGATGTTGACAGTCATTGGTCTTTGCTATTTGTCATCTTTAAATGAGTGCCTGGTAAAAGTACAAACAAATGTTTATTTGGCTTTGCAGCTTTAAAAAAAAAAAAGTCATAAAAGAGGAGGTTTGATGCTGTAACTTTGAACTGGGAGCTCCCTGAGGCTTCATCTGTTACCTACAGTAATAACTTGCCACTGAAAATAGTTGAGATGTGGTTAGGTGCTCTGATGCCTGGTGTCTGCTGTCAAGCAGTAATGTTCCCTGTTCTCTGCGAGGTGTGTGCCACAGCCAGCAGAGGAACCACAGGGGCAGGAGTGACAGAGGGGAGGGCGGGTTGCTCTTAGCTTGCCTCAGGCTGGCTTCTGCTGCCACACTGACTGCAGAATTATTGATGACAGGTCCAGCATGGGCTGTTTCTGCCCTCCCAGGTTTGTCATCAGTCATTGCCCCTGCTTCAGTTCTACTCATGAATTTGTGTCTAACTATGCTGCAACCCAAAACCTATGGAAAGATCAGATTTTAAAACAAAGCAAAACAGATTTGGTTAATAGCAGTTAATATTGTAGAAGTGAAGAGTGGGTAACTTGTAGGTTGACAGAGCAGGTCAAATCATGTGCAGAAACCTCTTCCCAGGGATCTGCCATTGAGAGAATCGTTAGTATAACAGGGCCCTAATACAACTTCATGAAATAGTTACATACTTGCTCAATCCCTCTGTAGGTTTCTGAACAAAATTGATTAGAAAAACCCCAAGAGAACGCTGTATACTATTTCAAGAGATAATACTTAGCACATCCAGAAATACGATGTGTGAACTTCCCTATATGTCAGTTCAACATGTTTAAGTATGTTGCGGCATACTAATTGCTGAGATTTAATTCCTGTTACAGCATTAAACTAAGGGTATAAAAAGTGGTTTAGGTTAAATGGCAATTGTCTTGCATCTCTTAATTATTTTTAATGTCCCTTTCTCTTTTGCAGCATTCAGAAGCCTTTACATCTTCCTTTTACCCTTTCGATAAATGAATGGTAGATATTGGTCGCTGCATTTACTGGTAGAATACGGTGTGCTTTGTCCAGCCTCTCAACCTAACTGCACTTAGGTTGTGACATGTTGGAAACAGCCATTTTGGGGTGCCGGACATGGCCTGGTAAAGCTGTATATTGCAGGCAAAAGAACTGCAGAATGCCAGCAAGAAAAGACAGCAGCCCTGAGAGAATTCTGCTGCTTTAAGTGAGGTCTTAAGAAAGAGGAAGAATACTCTATAAACAAAGATACTCAGAATTGTAGATGAAGAAACTACTTTCACAGTGGAAACCACCAGCAACATATTGAGATCAAAAGACAACTATATTGTTATGTACCTTTCTGCATATTTCTTAATTTTTTTTTCAATTTTTCATTTCAGACGTTAATATCTGGAGCAGTTGTCGAACAGCTTGACTTCCTAAGGATAGCTGAAACAGAAGAGTAAGGCTATGTGTAAATAATGATGAAGTATTTGATAATTAAAATATTTTCTGATCTATGAAGAAATTATATACTTTTTTTTCAGGGCTCCTGTATTTAAGAGTTTGGAGGAGCTGGATCTTCCAAAACATTCAAAAGTCAAGAGACAGTCTAGTACTCCAAATGCTTCTGAACTTGAGCAGCAACCAGATATAAACATTAATGACTGGAAACACAAGTCAACATATGAGATCCTGCAGAAACTTAATGTAAGAAAACTTGATAAAGATACAATGTAACTTCATTCTAATTTTTAAACTGTAGCCCACTTTGATGAACATGATTAGCATCATGGGTCCATGTTAACAATATAGCTAGAGACATAAAATGTCTGATATTCCTCTTCATACTTGGGGGAATCTCCCTCTTGACAGTGCTTTATCTTAACAACATCACAGAACTTTCTGGCCCTTCATGCGGTAACTGTTGGCTTCCATTTCTCCCAGCTACCCAAATCATCTGGTAATAAATGTCCAGATGGGGATCCATTTGTCATGTATCTTATGAATAGATATTTTACTGCTAGACTAACATTCAGAAGACTTCACAGTTGACATTTGCTCTAATAGACTGGTAAGTTCTTAGCGATATCAGGTTAAGTTCCCATCTGGCATTTTTCCTGTATCTAGAAGAAAACTACCAGTGACTGTTTCCAGCTCCAGTGTTAGGCAGGAACACATGAAGTATTCTACTTGATTCCCTATGCCAAGACAAGCATTTCTGCTGGAAATAATAGGACCAAAGAACAGTAAATCAGAAAACATTTTCCAAGGCCAAATTATTGCAAGTTAATTCGAACCATGGAGAAGCCTCTGCAAGCAGCAGTGACAAGGAAACAGCATACATAGGGTATGAAATATTTGTGAAGTTCCCTTAAAAACAAAATTTGTAGGTTTTTTTTTTTTTAATAAAAAAGTACCTATCATTTCACTTAATTTTTTAATAGCTCTCCTGGTTTTGCTTCACTGAAAAATCTGAAAACTATTTGTGGTTATGTTGTTGTGATTTTCTTTTTTAAGGACTGCAGTTGCCTAGCAAGTCAGGCATTACTTTCAAGTATACTGCTTAAAAGGGAAGGACCACATTTCATCACCAAGGAAGGTAAGATCTTCTTTCATTACACGGTTGTAAATATTTCTGGAAGCAGTTGTAATGAACACAACTAATAGCCATGCAGGCAGGCAGTTGTGTAGCTATTTTCTTTGCCATTTAAAGCAATTTCTGCATTAAATGGGACATGCAAATTCATAGCATGGTGGGGAATGAGCTGCTAAATATTTGAACTCTTTTGGATTGATTGTAGAGTGGTACTATATCTGGTTGTAATTTTGACCACATAGATGCAAAAAGTAGGGAATTTGACCTTGTATAGAAAGCTGAAACTAAAAACAAGTTGATGTGTCTGTAACAGTCCGAAATGGGTGAAGCTTGATACTGAATTTTTATTTTGCTTTTATGGGGTAATATAATTCAATATATCTGTGAAGCTCACTCTAATTTTGTATTATGGCTTTGTATTAGAGCATAGGATTTAAATTCACGTAAAATAATTCAGAAGAGGCTACTGAGGTTTGTGGGGTTTGCGCTGCAAGGTTTGGTGATTTTTTTTTTATTATTATTTATTTTTTCCCAAAGACTGCTTATTAGCTGCCTTATATGAATACTCAAAGAGGAATGTTAAGATCAAATAATATTATCTTAGTTGCTCAGCAAGCAGTGTAACTTACCACCTCATGTTGCAGAGTCCTGCTTTGTAATTTTGATATAAGACAGCTGGTTCTTGTGACGAAGAGTTGTTAGTTTGACATAAATATACATGATATTGATGTTACCATATTAAAAATGTCATAGAGAACAGTGTTAATTGGAAGGAATTTCCTTGGCTGATAAAATGTGCGAAGTCACAGTTGGAATCTGAGTGTCAGGCACAGGTAGCCTCTGCAGCAGGCTTTTTCCCCCCACTGTTGCCTGCGCTGTTGGCCGGCTTTGAGAGCCTCAGTAGCTTTCTTTAGTCCTTTTTAGGCTGTGTCGTGCTTTGCTCTGGAAACATGAGGCAGAATTCCTAGTCTCTGTAACCAACCAGCATAACCACTGTTGTCCGTTAGATCACGATGATGAGCTTAAAAGCTCTTGAAACCATTTAGATCAAAAAAAAGTACTGTTGTGCCTCTGGCCGTTCAGACCTAACTTGTACAGACCTTTTTGTGCCGTCCCATATGAAAGAGTAGATGACGATAACCTTTTTAATATGCACCTTGCATTAAACAGTCTGAGTCACTGACTAAATGTTCCTGTCCTACGACTGGAGATTACTGAGACTGACATTAAATAATCACACAATCAATAAAACATAAATCTAAAAATAAAAGCTGAAGAACTTTGGGTGTTCCAGCTGACAGGCACAGGCTGTGATTTTGTGCATCAAGGTCTGCTACTGTTGCTACAGCGCACCAATAAGCGTCTGGCATGAAAACACTGCCATTCCACCAGAGAATCTAAAATGTAGAAGTGAAAGGAAGTCTAAATAATGCAGTGTTTGCCACCACTTCTAACATAATGGTCCCCATTTGACTCCTCCACAGTTGACAAGAGATGTTAGTGTAGCAAGTTGATGTGCTATGATCAACTATGAGTTGACAAAGGAATGGTTGGGCTTAAGGTCACTAGTGTACTTCATGACTTCACTGAATCATGGACTACCTCCTTTGACCTAGAAGCACTGCTCTTCCCATTTCCTGCCTTCTTTTTTAGGCCATGTCTATACAGCATGATGCTACTTTCATACGTAACATTCACAAAATCTTTTTGGTTTTGGCACACATGGCGTAACACCGCTTCAGTGAACTGAACTGTCAAGCACCTAGACTTCCCTGCTACTTCCTGTAGGTTTTAGCTCAAGAAAGGGGCAAGACAGTGGAGAGAGTACCCACATCCCAAATTCAAAACATAATCTGCAGTTTGAGGATGTACTTCATGATGGTGAATGTACCTTTATAGGCTAAATCTGTACATAGATTGGTTTTCCCCAGTGTATTGCAGGAATAGATGATGTTATAAGTCTCTGTATAGCATGAGCCGCAAATTTAGCTGAAATCTGGTTTGGCTTCTTGCATAACAGCACAAAACTGGATGACAGGGGACTTGGATTGCATCTGAGGTTTAGATGTTAAGCTTAGGTGAGTGCTTCAACTGAAGTTGCTTCAGAATTAAGTGATCTCATTAAATTTACCTTATTATTATTAAATGAAAAGCTGTGCTTTTTTTAATGTGTTTTGTTTGTGGATTTGTTTGGGTTTGGTTTGTTGTTTTTTTTCAATGCTTTTAGGTACTGTTGCTGAGCATATTGAAAGAATCTATAGACGAGCTGGCAGCAAAAAGCTCTGGTTTGTATACATTTGTCATGTTCCTTCTGGCTTACACCTTTTTTTTTTTTTTCCCTAATGTGTTTATAGACATTAAACCTGGATACTTACTCACTTAAAGTGGGTTGGGGGAAGAAAGGGCAGCTTTACTTACAAAATTGCAGCTGGAGATCGGGTCTGTAATGCTTTAAAAAAAATGAAGAGAGAGTTCTCTTTTAAAATATAAAAGAGTAACCAGCTAGTTTTGCTATGAATGCTATTGCCGATATTCTTATTATTTGAATTTAATGAGAACTGTATACTAATATTTTTCTTACGTGGCATGATAAAATATTGCCAGTAGCTTTTTCTACAAAGGCTGGTGATCAAATAGAAATCAGTTGATACCCTTACACAGTTTGTTTTTTGCCCCAAAATAATTTGCTTTGAGCCTGGCATTGTCAGAATAACTTTAAAAGGTTTGAGCAAGTAGATGGGTATTTACACATTGTTTATTCGTTGCCCTGAAGCTCATAGAAATTTCATTTCTTTTTATTGAAGAAATGAGTTAAGCCTGTCGTGAATCTGTTCTCTGTCCCTAACAGATGACTCTCTAAATACAAAACCTGTTTTTCACTTTTCATTTTAGTCTGTTCATACTGTTAAATGGGCCTTTGCCGATGATAAAGTAGAACCAAAATACCTTGGTGGTATTATTTTGCAAACAGTAAAAATCAAAAGTATTTTTTTTAAACCAAATATGTAAACTATTTTTCATTTCTCTTCCATGATTGCCATGTGACATATATATAGGTTGGTGTTGCGCTACAGTGCTGCATTTGCACAGAAATTTTCTTCTTCTATAGTCCCACATATTACTACTATACTGGTACATGGGAAACAGGTAAAGTGCCCAGAAGTCTAAAATGGAGCTCCCTGAGATTTTTTTGCTTGTTTGCATTTTGCTACTATCGGCTAATGCATTTTTTTAAATGCTTTGCTCTTGATCTTGAGAAGTGTGTAGCAGTTTTCACAGGAATCAACATCATCTGTTTGAATTTTTTACTAACACTATAGAATATTACAACTTGTTCGTTATCTCTGTGGATAAATGATTCTTAGCCTCAAAGCCTGTGCTAGAAAAGCTCAATTACAGATCTATTAGGTTTGCATTTTGTCATGAAATTACTACTGGAAGCATTTATTTCTTTAGACATCAACTGGATATATGAAAAAATGTTTTTCTTAGAAGTTACAGCTAGTCTCTTCATGCTACTCATGTGACATATTACCTCAGCAAAGAAAACATTAAGTCTTGGTGTTACGTGTTGTATCTTCTTTTGTAAAATCTTTCTGATTCTTCCTTAAATATACTAAAAAAAAAATTATCACGCAAAATTATGAACATGCCCCAAAAGAGAAGCTGGCATCTCTTACTTGCCTGTTTTCAAGATGATGCTGAGAAAAGAACAAGCTTTTGATGGAGCTGGTAGTTTAATGAGTTCTAGCTAAATATTTTTGATAAATTAACCTATATCTAGACTGAAAAATGAAAATCCACAGAATATTACATAAAAATCTCATCCAAATTCCACTTTATCAATAATGTACATATTTATTGAGTTTTGAGATCTCTGCTGTGGCAGACTTCAAACTTACATACGAATTCATTAAACTAGCTTTTGATATGTAGTGGGATTGCTCTGTTTTCTGCCCTCAGGTCTGTTGTGCGCTTCGCAGCAAGTCTTTTAGGTAAACTAGTGGACAGCCTTGCACCATCTATTACTAATGTTTTAGTTCAGGGCAAGCAGGTAAGTCTTCACTCCTCAGAAATCTATTAAGGAATGGTAACAGAAATTAATTAAATAGGCTTTTAAATTTTGAAGGCATCTGATGCTTCTTTTAAAAGTAACCAATGGCTAAAAAATCCTTACTGAAGAAGAAATATCCAGAAAAAATAAATATATATTTAATACTTGCATTTACTTTTGTTGAATGACAGAACAATACTGAAGAGACAGTTCAGCATCTAGAAAAGAAGGGAAGAGGCAGAATGTACATAACTCTTCAGGTTTTATACATATGCTCTCTTATTTCACAAAAGTAGATGGAGTCAAGTAATAAAGCTTCTTTTTAAAACTTAATGGAGAAGTAGCCACTCTCTCCATAATTGATCATAAGACAATGGATGGGTGACAATTGAGCAAAAAGTCTTTCAGGATTTTAGTTTTCTGTTCCAAAGTTTAATTACCAGTGCTTCTTCCTTCACTATGGTGGACTTTTTAAATTCCCTCACAGCACAGTAACTTTAATTAAGTTAATGAAGTGCTGTTTCCAGATAAAAGTAATTGAATATTATGTATTTTGCATTAAAATGTGTATGTGTATGCTTACCTACATGTAATGCTGACAGATTTGTCTTTGTCCTGCTCCAGACTGAAGTCTGGCTGTGTGCTTCTGGTGCGCCACAGCTATCGAGGAAGCTGCACTTGCATGCACCATCACTTGCAGATGTTTTCAGCTTTTTAACCTCACTTACCTTCGTTAATCCCTTAATAATAATGATCCTTACTATAGGAGAAAAAATAGTGTTGCTATATTTTACTGACAGCAGATTAAGAGATCAGAATTTTAACAAAATTCCTTTTTTGTAGTTAATACAGTACCAGCAAGGTATTTTCTTAAAATGAAAGCTATAACCTTTAGGATGCTATTAGAAATAAGGAAACAAAATTATGTATTTAATTCCGAATTTGTGAGCTCCACAGCTGAAATGTCAGAAACTAAGGACTATCTAAACCTAATGTGCAGTTGTGATTACACAGCCAGTTTTGAAACCAAAGCAGTGGTCTTGTGTTTTTATTCTCATTTGGAAAAAATAGTACATTTTGTTATTTTAATAGCATCCAACTAACAGTATTAACAAGCTTCAGTCACTGACATAGAACTATCTGTATTTTTGTAGTAAGAAATTTTAACAAAAGCCAAGTTTAATTTCTGAATTGTTTCTTTGGTGCTTTTATTCCTGTCCATATCTTCTAAATTGTTTTCAATATATAATAGGTAACACTTGGAGCTTTTGGCCAAGAGGAAGAAGTTATTTCTAATCCATTATCCCCAGGAGTGATTAAGAAGATCATCTATGAAAAATGTTCTTTACAAGATGAAAGAGAAGCTGTAGTTCAGCAGGAACTTGTCATACACATTGGCTGGATCATCTCAAATTCACCTGAACTTTTCCGTGGCATGCTGAAAATACGGATTGGGTCAGTAAACTATCTTTTTATTCTTACTATACTTGTACTGCAAAGGAACATACACTTCAAGATAGAGTGTTGCTACCTTGCAAAAATGGTTTGTGTACAGTGATGCAGCAAAACCTGTATGCTTACATTTTACGTTTCTAGGAAGGCTGCTTTAAATTAGCATGCTAAAACCAGGTATACAACTAATCTCCAATTGCCAGCCAACAGTGTGGAGGAACCACAAACCTGAATCGAAGTGTAAAACATAAGTTATGTACTGGATTGTTCTATTTAGTTCTTTGATAAGGTGGCTTACAAATAGTCTGTGCTGGAGCATTATCATATTCTATGGTATCTGCATTTACTTTGCTATCTACAGAAATGATTTTTTTCACATTTAGGAAGAGACAGATGCATTTGAATAAGCACTTCTTTGAAGAGGGCAGGTGCTATTGACTGAGACTTACAGAATTAGTGAGTGTGCTTTAAAGTTAGAACTTAAGTGTTCCATCTGTACATTCCAGTCATCATAAAACCAAAAACTTTTCAACTCACCTGTACATCTATCCTTTTGCACTTAAATACCTTTTCTGTACCCTTTACAGATCCATGTTATTCCTCTTGCCTCCCCTTCCTCATTCTCTGTAACTAATCCTATCTGCAATTTTTTTATTCTTTCTTCCAAGGTTAATGCTAGAGATTAAATTTCCTTTATTTCAGTGTTATCACCCGCTCCAGTGAGCAAAATTAACCTTCTTGCAGAAACACCATTCCAGTTTGATAATTATTTGATTTTGTGTTTTGATATTGATTTGTTTTCAGGGTTTCACGTTGCAATAGATCAAGTTCTTGACAGCCCTATTACTGTAAAAACCTCCAGCCAACTGACTTCTACCCACCTCTTTTCAGTGAAGAGTTCAGTAGGAGATCCACTCTTGAATTCACTATGTTTTGTAGGCCACTGCAAAGAGGAAATGGAAAGAGCAAAGACCAGTTAATGATTTCCACAGTTATATTTGAGTCATCAGTGAAAAAAGAACTGATTCCTAAACCAGTTGTTTGTTAATCTTAGTAACAAGAGAAGGATGCTATTCACCCACTAAAATAAGTAACAAGTAGTCTGTCCTGGATAATGTACTATGTGCATATTGCCTGAATATTCTCTTGCACCTTCAGTGAACAGTCCTAGAAACCTCAAATGTAAAGCAATATTGAATCAGTTGGCCTGACATCTCAGAATTCTGTGTACTTGCTAAGAACCCTTCAGAAGAGATTGTGACTTGACTTACATATATAAAAACATTCTGTACTTTTAGGCTTAATAAAATGCCTGTGGAATGTGGCTATACTGATGGCAAGGTAACTCTCATGAATACTCTGCATTTGCTGATAAACAGAGTAAGGCTCTTTGATGTAACCCAGACCTGATCAGGTGTGCTGGGATGGACTGTTTGAAGAAAAACTGGTTACATTTCTTTTCCATTTTGAAAGTAACACCTACCTGAACTGAGGCAATGCAGATCGTAAGAGACTGAGCTCAATGCTCAGTTATCTTGCTTTGGGTGTACCTCTACATTATTTCATCTTCGATATTATATTACAGACTGTAGCACCATTTTTATGTCATGTGCAGAATAAAATTCAGCAAGTTCCTTCACTAATTTGCAGAGTTCTGCTTCTCTGAAACCTAAGGCTGAAAGATCTTCACTGTTGCCATATTTAATAAAATATTGTCAAAAGGGATTAGTAAAAGAAAGGTGTGCTAGACTGCAAAAAAAACATTTTAAAGACTAAAACTGTAAATAAGCCCTGAAGTCTTTTTAAATGTAAAAGAATTTTTTTAAAAATCATCAGCAAAATACATATATTTCAAGTAGGAATTTTAACATCAAAAGGCAGGTAAATGTTTGTCTTAATGAACATGGGATGTAGGGGAATGTGTGGTCAAATACGTCTTCCCTATGAAAAGCATGCTTCACAACTCATTTCTTCAAATCTATGCATTATCCCTTTCAGTTTGTATCATATTGCAAACAAACACAAAATTGTGTAAATTCCACGATACAGTAAGACCAATAGCATATCTGATATTTTATGCATGTCCTGACAGTATGAGCTATTTTATTAGACTAATTTTTAATCTTTGGAAACTTTGTATTTAATTAATAAATGTATTATTCCCTTTACTTCAGATGGATTATCCATGCTATGAAGCATGAATTGAAAATCCGTGCTGGGGACATGCCAGCCAAGGACTTATACCAGATGTCCCCTAGTGAAGTGAAGCAGCTGCTGATGGATATTCTTCAACCACAGCAACAGGGGAGGTAACAAGATGTGTGGGTTTGTGGCACCTGTTTTCATTCATAATGGGCTGATCAAGTAATTTTCATTTCTGAACTACTTTGTATACATCTGAAATCACCAGGCATCTGCAATCAGTAATATACTTCTTTAAGGAAAGGTAGCAAAAATGCACTTTTTCATTCTTTCACCTGTGTCCAGGTTCTACAATTGTTTCTTTCATATTGCATTTTCCCTTTTCAGCTTTACCTTTGTGGAAGTCCTACTTTACAGTAGTAAGTAATCTCTATACTTTGGCAGTAATGTGAAGCATTACATTCTTTGATGTGCAGAAAGGAGGCAAAAATTGCTCAATACCATCTATTGTAAGTAACTTTGAAGGACAGTTTGTCTGCTGTTCAGTGCCTTCTTTCTTATAGCTTATTATTTGAATTAATAACAGGATGTTCTCTAGAATTCTCAAGACAGAACTTGTAATTTTTTCTCCAAGATGTAACCAGCTGCCAAAAAGAGCATTCATTGTGATATGAAGTGTGCAAGATAAAAGTTAAAACTACAATATTTCCACTTAAGGATATTGATAAAAGTCAAAAGTCCTCCTGTAGGTTGTACTTCTAGTTAAGTTAAACTTTGGCATGTAATACTGCTGATAATTTCTGTAGTCCTTGACTGAATGGATTATGGTCTTTTATCTCAACAAAGAGGAAACATACCACACATCATCCTCCTTATGTCCTGCTCAGTTCAAAAACGCATTCTGGTTTTTTCCCCCCAAAAAAATGAGAAACAAGCTCCTTAAATTGGTGCCTGCTCGGCATTTTCCAATTTGTGTGATGTAGAATCTTTCAGTCCAGCTATGTACTCTGTCTCCCACGTGCTTTTCAGTGTCTCAGTCTGTGGTTATTAATGCTTGCTGTTTAGTTGCTGTCTCTGCTAATGTTGATAATGACATTATTCCTCTAAAACCTTAGCAAGACAACCCTAGGTTTCTCTTTGCAGCATTTTTCATTAAATATTATGCTATTTAGGAAGCAGTTAGGTCAATCACAGTAAGCAATTCAAGCACCATCTTTCATTAGAGATCTTACCTGAGTTGTCACAGTGCCTTCTGCTTCTGATTCCTTTAACATATTATAGCTGGGTCAGCAAAGAGCACTCTTCTGGCTGATTTTCTGAGGATGAAGATTCTTTTTTGGGGGTTATCTGAGTACAAAAGCTAGCCAGCATGTCCTTCAAAAATTTCTATCTTTATCCTGCACAGTATTACTGGCTCCTTACCCACTAGTGACTTGTTTTTAAAAGTTCTTTTCCTGCCAGGAAATACAGAACACTGTCTTCTTGCATTTTCTTTCTGTGATAGTTTTTCCTACTTTCGTGATTTTTCAAAAAAATCTGTTACTGTGATACTATATATCACTGCCAATTAGTTTGTCATACATGAAAGGCTAGTGGTATATTTACCTCCCCAACAGTCTCTCCAAGTTCTCACAGGGGGTAGGATTTTTACAATTTTCTTACACTGAGCTCCAGGATATGATACCAGATAAATATATCTCTATATATTATCTCTCTTTATATCTGTATGTTGCCAACAGAGTGCCAATTTCCACAGATACTCCTTTTGACCCTTTTTTAATGTAGGTCACAAGATTGTGAGTAGCCTTTTTAAAATGGAGAATTGTTCTTTTACCGGTCCAAACAGTTCCAAAGCTCACTTTGCTCATACCGTTTACAGGACTCTCTTCCTTACCATGGTAATTTAGGTAGTTCAGAGAACTTTTGACATCAGATGCTTCTTTCTTTGTATTAAGAAAATAACCTTTTATTTCTATCACAACTTTTTTTGTTTTTATTAATGTCTTCTTGTCCTAGTCCAAGGGCAGGGCTGTACAGAGAATGAGGTAGAACTGTCATAGCAGGCACAAGTTTTTGGGAATTGTGTTCTATTGAGAAGTATTTATGAGACATTTTTTCTTAATTTGTCATGTTAATCCAATACAATTATACTGGAAGAAAACCCACTGTGTATTGGCTTGATCCTGGCGGTGGTAATTAGTACTCAATACTAATTCAGTGAGAGTTATTGTGTAACAAATGCCTTAACTTTAAATATCTCCTTTGTTCTCATGAAGCATATCCCAGTTACCTAGACCTCAAACATGTTCAGAAGATGCACCACTTAGTGAAACTTTTTTTTCCCCCTATTTCTTTAAAACAAACAAATGAAAACCAACAACAGTTTGCTCAGTCTTCTAGTGTAGTTGGGACCTACACCAAGAAACTTAAGAAAAGTGGAGGAATTCACACGGGGTTGTCTGAATTAGAGTTGCCTTTTCTGCTCAGAACTTAGAATGACTTCTTACCATTTATCCGGTATTTAAAAGTTTTTCAGTGCCAAGGTCTTTTTGTTATTTCATCAGGCACACTGGTGTTTGCATAAGTAAGTAATTTTACTGACAGGTAATTTTATCCTGAACATACCAAGTTAATCTAACAAAACAAACTGAGGAAAAACTAAAAAACAATAAAATGTTAGTGCTGCATTTCATTTGATCTGGGCTAAAAGTTCTGTAAAACAGAGTTGATCAAGGAATTTCCCTTTTTTTTTTTGTTCTCCTTTTTGAACAGCCCACCAGAACCAGGTCCTTGAGATACAGAAAGCCATGTTGCCAAGCACAAATTTAATTGTAGTTTTCCTAAAAAGAAAAGTACAAAAAAAAAAACCCAAATAAATCAACAATGGTAAATAATTTATAATAATAGTGTGTTGATTCCTGTGCTGCAAATATCCAAATATTTTAGGGGTAGAAACTTTCTACCTTTTCCGAATCAGGTGCTTCCTAAAGTACTTGTTTCCTCATATGATGGTTATAAAGGAGTTGTTTGTGACCTGAGAAGACATGGAACTTTACAAAAATAAAACCAAATCTTCACAGGAATATAAAACCAAGACACAGAAGTACTAGTTGCTTTTCACCAGAGCTTTCCTTTCTAGGGCAGCTCTTACTACTGTCTTACCATATAAAACCAGATTTTTCTACTGAAAATTATAAAAACAACTAAGGACAGTAAATTTAAGGAGAACTCTTCCATCAAATACGTGCAGTACTGCTACACAAGACTTAATTCTGGACTGTGAATCTACCAATTAAAATCATGTCCATGGCTGCCACGTCTTAACTTCTGAAGGCAAACCAAATTAATAATTTATGGAGAATGTAACTCAGTTTGTTCAGAT
The DNA here is from genome assembly GCA_033124195.1 of Coracias cyanogaster. Classification (NCBI taxonomy): domain Eukaryota; kingdom Metazoa; phylum Chordata; class Aves; order Coraciiformes; family Coraciidae; genus Coracias; species Coracias cyanogaster. Next base: position 16,093 of record JAVSBS010024601.1, on the reverse strand, counting down.
CTTTAGTTTAAACAAAATCATTCTCTTGCATTTTCTAAATGTACAGGCCACTTGTTTTTCCACACACCATCATTAAAAAAACTCCCAGCAGCAATCCTGCCAAATGCATCTTTTCTAACGTGCTATTTAAATTAGAATGATACATGTTTCTAATCCATTTTCTATGACATTTTCTATTTTACAGATGCAGAATTTCATTGAGCAGTTTATATAATAAAACTTTTTGCCTATTGTAGTATGATAAAATAGATTTTAATATTCTAGTTAATACTGTTATTTTTCAGCGTGTATAAGTTTTGCTGTCTTAGGTACCACACAGTGACTTGTTTTATGCATGTTACAGTTCATGGTGACTTAAATTCACTAGACGTCATAAATTCAGCCTACTACTGTTACTGTACTACACTGGATAGATTTAACAGTTAATTCTTTTCCTTCAGTTACGTAAAGCAGAAACACAAACATAAGAAAAACATTCAACCTCTATCTGCTGAGCATCTTATTTTGTTTGCTTTAGAGTGTAACTTGCAGCAAGCTCACATACACTGCATATGCATCACTAATAGGTATTTGACATGACTGCTTACCTTTCTGGCTTACACCCCAGGACATGGCTTGCTTGTGTAACAGTGTTTTACTTCAAGTTCTTCATTTCTTTGTCCACAGAAGCTGGCTAAACAGAAGACAGATAGATGGTTCTCTCAATCGAACTCCCCCTGGATTCTATGATCGGGTGTGGCAGATCTTGGAGAGAACTCCTAATGGTTTAATAGTGGCAGGGAAATTTTTACCACAGGTAAAACTGCCAGACATGCTCAGTTATTTCCGCTCTACCTGACTAATAATGGTGAATTATTAGAATAATTAGAATAATTAATACATTCTAGCATGAAATGGTTACTTAGGGTAATTTGTTCCTGTTAAGGTTTTGGGAGGGGAAAAATGCAACAATTTTTCAAGGGTTTTTTTTGTTGTTGTTCTGAGTAAATACAATTAGAATAGCACTAGAATTAGAATTGTACTGAGTAAGTACAATTAGAATAGAATACAAATCAGGTATTTCTGTTAAAACACATTTTAAAAAGTGTAAGTCTAGAAGACGCTTTCCAAGTCATGGACTCTGAAACCTGCTCCCTTTTTGGTCCTACAGTGATCATACTTCCTAGCTGTGTATTATTTATTCAACAAACAAATAGGGTCTACATGGGTGTGGTTTTGATTTAATGCAAATGGTCATTGAGTAAAAGTTTTATTTGTTTTTCAGCAACCAACCTTATCAGATATGACAATGTACGAAATGAATTTTTCCCTTCTTGTTGAGGATATGCTGCAAAATATCGACCAGCCGGAATATAGGCAAATTATTGTAGAGGTCTGTGATCTACAGTGAATGAAATTTTATACTGCACACAAGTATGTTACAGCTTAAAAGAGGAAAAAAAAACCAAACCTGAGCCTCAAATATCACAGAATATTTGAAGAAATAGCATCGTAAATATAAACACTTGCAGAATATACTAAGTTCTTGACGTTCTTCTACTTTAGCAAATAAATGAATGACAGTGCCAATATGATTAGGTCATAGGAGGTGAAAACTAACAAGAAGAGCAATTCAAAGTAGTTTTCCTTCAAGTCCCTAGCCTGTGTCTTTTCCTTACAATTTTCCATATCTAGGGGAAAACTGCTCTAAAATACATTTGCCCTGCAATAGATTCTTCTTTCCCATTTTGCTGAGGCTGTCTAGTAAATTAGCTTCTGCTACTGAATCAACTTCCAGTTTCCTTATGTTCCCACACCTAACAGTAAAAGCAAGAGGCTGTTTAAACTCCTTCCCCACCACTGCACATAATATATACTTTTTGAACAGATCAGGAGCATCTGTACCCTTGGTAACCGCCATCTGTGCTGTCAGTAGCATTTGCTGTTAGTTCCCAAGTATATGCCTCTAGTGCTTGTAAGTATTCCTCCACAGAAAAATCAAATCCATCTCAACTCTGGCTAACAGCTAGTGGTCGTGCTGCTTGCTGGAACTTCCCCAGTTTTTCCTAAAAGATAATGCAATTGTCAAACCCCAAGATGACCAATATAGACTCTACTGTCCACTTGTAATTATTACAACAGGTCACTCATCATGTTCACCTTCCTAATTTAAACCTCTTCCAGATAAAAGGAATGTAAATTCTCCTGAACGCAGACTTTTTAATGGTGTCTATTGATTTTGTTTTTTATAAACTTTGTCATAGTATGATTTTATCACATCTAATTATTACTCAAAACATCAAATGCTGGGTTTCAGTGTTTGCTGCTTTTAACCCTCTCCACTGGTGAGCACCAGCAGTTGTGCAGTCACACAGTGAACTGAAAAAAATGGAAAGTAACTTCCCTGGCTCCCAATAACATTAGATGTTCATGTCAATCATTGACACAGTGCCCTTAACTAGGTAGTCACCAGAAATTGTAACCTTTCATAAAAGCCTGCTTTTTCAGTGGTTCTTCTATCAAAATCAGAATTCTATTATCTGTGCACTATTACCTGTGCCATTATTAAATGGCTTCCTGCTTTAAAGAGGCATGTGCAATCATTAACAGTGCTTTTATGTAACCTTAATGTAAAAAAAAAAAAATTTCAAATTTTAAAAGTCTTACAGTCTTTTTCTGCCTTCTAGTTGTTGATGGTTATATCTGTTATTCTGGAGAGAAATCCTGAGCTAGAGTTCCAGGACAAGGTGGACTTGGACAAAGTGGTACAAGAAGCATTTAATGACTTTCAGAAGGATCGCAGCAGTCCAAAGGGAGCTGAAAAACAAGTGAGTAAAATATTATGGTCTTATAGAGTTTACAGTTTCTATTGAAGTTAGTTATAAATGTTGATTCTGTGCAGTTCAGAAGAAAAAGCAATTGATAGGAATTCAGAGTGGAACACAAATAAATTAATATACTCCAGGGCTGCATAAGTCTGCAAAGAGCCTATAAGCAGAGCTAAAAGATCCACACTTCATTGCCAAATTGTGAATTCAAACCGGTATGGTAAGGAGAACACTCACAATATTACATAGCTCTGAAATAAGAGGCTGGGTAAAGTTGAAATATTTATAACACTCATTAAAGGGGAAAGAATTAACTGGGGGGGACACTAGAACAAAGAGTTAAGAATAACCAAAAAAGAAAAAAAAACCCTAAAGCTGAGCAAGGAAGTGGAAACTTGGGATCTTATGTAAACAGATACTAAGAAAAATCTAGTAACCAAGTAATTCAAATTGACAATACTAATGTAAGAACTTGAAATGCAAAACTGTTCTTAGCTCCTGATTTTTATGCTAGAGTTGCATTCATGACCTAGCAAGCTTTTAATCTGTAAGGCTTAAAATCCAAATAAATGAAATTTGATCATTAAGTAGCTTTTAAGATTTACTTCACTAGGATTTTAAGTTTTGTGCTTTAAAGACCTCTGTATAGTCTCGCTACAAGTTTTGGTGCTTCAAAGCTCTAAAATTCTGTAATAAAGCAAGGTTCACTGAACCTTGAGTAAAGCACTGGGACAAGTCCCTGGGCTACTGAGCATGATCCTCCTTGCTCCATGGCATTTTATTGTGCATAATATAGTCAGAGATATCCATGCTAGTTGTGAATAATCTATTTATTCATAACATGTTGATGTGCAACAGCATTTGTTGCTGAATTTAGCTCCTGTAAAAGATGAAGAAGGATGTGCTCCTTAAGAATTCTTTCAAAAAGTTTCAAGGTTTACCTTTTTGCCACTGTTTGTAATAGGATTTAAAAGCAAGCCAGGTATCCAGCCTTAACAGCGTATAATCTGACAAATACCTGTGTTTTAAAAAGACACAATTTTCTTGAAATTATGATTCTTTTGGCCTTCCCATTTTGGAAGGTAATGACACTGTGGTTGCAACCATAGCAAAAAGAGACTTACCAGACACACAAGCGGCTGTTAAGTGTCAGCTCTGCACAGTATCTTGAAAATGCTTCTGAATTTTGTGGCAAGCAGGAAATCCCCAATGGCTATAAACAGAAAGAAAAATGCCATGCAAAACACTGATTTTACTGGTGCTGCCCTAGCCTCCATTAAAGTGATGGACTTTCTTCCAAGCTCTGATCTACTTAGAATGATGCCTTTTTGTCTTTTAGAAAGAAATCTCCATTTATAGTTGTGAATAGTATCTTTAAGATTGTTGTTGTTGTAAATTCCAACTTCATTACGTTAAAATTTTCTGGAACTAGACTCTCCCAAATTCCGAGGTATATGCCTGCTGGCACTTACCTGTAGCCTATTTAGGATTCTTCTGGTGATGGTCTGTCTCATGTTTTCTTCACAAACACTGCAAGAGAATTCCTAATTTGTCTGAACTATGCTCCTACACTAAGCTGATTTGCAAGTATTTTGAACATTTAAAATTCCCCATTAACATGTAACAAATGTCAGATTTACTCCAGTAATTTCAAACATTCCCCAAAACTACAGAAGTCTGATATTTTCACCGTGCAATCTCTGCCCTTGATTTAATAAAAGTAACAGATTTCCTGAATGAAAGAACTGAACCTTCGTTATAGTAGCCAATATACCATGTGAGAATAAGCAAATGTTTTAACGCTATTAACTGTGCAAAACAGTTGTTCAGTGAAGGGAACCTCTTCTGTTGATCTGATTAGTGAATTTGTTCATGTGCTACCTGTGGTTTGGTTCTTGGATTTTTTTTTTTTTTCTTCCAAATAAATCTTTAGTCAGTATCTCTACTTGTAGCCCTAAGGACCTGGCTCACATGCTGTGGTAGCATAGTAAGTGACCACATAGTAATGATCTAGCTGGATGTTTCATGAGAGCAGTTGTTTCTCAACACCTTTTACATTGAAAAACATACTAAGGCGGCGGTATCTATACAAGACTGGAAAACTTATCAGTAAAGGAATATATGCAGTGTGTTTTAGTTATCTGTCTTCCACATGGGCACAAGGTAACTCTATGTGGCAGACTTCTGAAAATTAAGCAGAATTATACCATAGCTTTAGAGTCTGAAAAACACATTTGCACTTTTAACGTATCTGTGATGTTCCTCTTCTTAGCCTGCGTTTGGCTGCTTTACATAATCAACACTAACGGAAACATCTTTTCCTCCTCCTGCAGGATGACATGACTGCCTTCTACAACACGCACCCAAATGGAAAAAAGGGAACATGCAGCTACTTGAGTAAGGCTGTGATCACTTTATTGCTGGAAGGGGAAATGAAAACAAGCAATGATGATCCTTGTGCCATTAGCTAAAGCCTGAAACACAACATAGGAATTGTTGCTTGATTTAGCATTCTATGTATTTTTCATGCATGTATTAAAATACTGTTATTAAAATACCGTTTTGAAGAGTAACCCTGGCTAGTATTTCAAATGCAGACTATCCTTTCTGAAAGAAGTGCCATTAAACATACCAAGTGCCACCTATTTTTTTCCTTTTTCAACTATGCAGCATGAAACTGAGCACATTTATTCCTATGATATTTGGTTATGTTGAATGGGATTGTATTTATGATCTTAAATTATGCATCTAACATAGTTGGTAACTTCAAGAGAAATGCAGTATGACATTATTGTCTTTATACCTCTATTTATTTGTAATTACAAACAAGTTTATAGTAAATTCTAAATGAAATTCAGAAATAATTAACGTGCATACTACTATTTTTTATTATTATAAACACAAATAGGAGGTGAAGGTTAAATAGTTGTTGTTCTTTAAAGTTCTTCTGTATCAGTTCAATTGACAGCATAGATTTAGGTGTTGGGTTTTTTAAATTTATCCGTTGATAACTTCATATAAGTTTCATCCTAATAAAGCAACTTTTTTTTTCTCTAGCAATAAATATCACTGCAGTTTCCAAATTTGTTTTTTCAACATCTGTAAGTTAACAAGGGTATAGGTCACAAGATAAAAGTTTCTTAAGGAATGCAAGATACTCTTATTTATCTCCTAAATGTGTGAAAACACCATAAGCTTTATTTTGGTGAAAGTAATAATAAAAAAGAAATGCTTGTAAGAAAACTTGTCAATAAAAATATGTTACGTTATATGCAAAGACTCCTGTTGAATTCAGTGACAACCTTTAACATGCTACTGGAACTGCCTTGAAGGGATCACTGGAAGTGCCTCTTTTAGCAGCACAAAATATACTACAGCTCTGGAACTGGTCCTTGGACATTTTTATAATTAAATTAATAGTGACTAGCTACAACTCAACTGTTAATAAGTTGTTGCCATACTGATATTAAAGGCAGGTAGTTTGACTGACTTAGAGGGCAAAACTAATGGCAGACGTGATGGGGTGAATCTGGGCATAAGAGGAGAGTTTATTTGGACACACTTAGGCAGTGGTTGTACTTCCCCAAAAATCACAGAATGCATCCTTCTCAAACCAAAATGGTAGAAGAATTTGTTTATAAAGGAGGACACTGAACTATTAAAAAATATCTTGTCAAATGATGTGGAGAACAAGTAAGGTTGGAAAAGCTTAATTTGGTGCTAACAGTAGTGGTCCTACTGCTCTTCCTTGCTGTAGTACAGTTATCATTCAAAGCATAGCAGAGACGTGGCAGAGGAGACAGGGAAGGAAAATCTGCAAGAAACACGCACTAGTTACTGACTGCTGGGTACTGTAGTGCAGTGTGTTAGTACGTTCAATAGTAGAATATTGTCTGAGGGGCTGCAGCATTGCTATAACTCCAGCAAGAAGGCTACAATTAAACAGCAGACTCAGTTGGCAGCAGTTCTGCATACTGAATGAGCTGCTCATTTAAACAGCAATCCAACGTATCTTCAATTTTTTTACTTCATTACTGCCTTAGGAATTATCAAATGCAGCAAGTTCCACTTGCCTTTTTTTTATTTCAGTAAGCACAGCTTGCAGATCTACAGCTGGTCATGGATCAGTGATTCCATAGGTAGCATCCATGTCTATTGCTAGTGTTTGTAAAAATACTCTTTAAAACTGATGTATTTCTTGCCATACAAACACAGAACATAACTTGTCTACAAACTAACTCCTATTAAAAGGGAACAATCCTTTAAATACAAAAATCTGCAGCTCACTTCAGGAGCACTGGCACTTTGCTAGACAATAGCACTCAAGTTCTGCAATTGCTTGTGATTTATAATGTGTCTGTACATCACTTACTCAAATAGCAGGATAGCAGTTCTGCATTTTTACATCACTTACCATTTCTTACTGCTTCTCTTCTGCTCTTGCTCCTTTAGTACCTCCAGTTACTAGTAAGGCTCATGGTTGCTGATCTTGGTCTGAACCGTGTTGACTGCAAAATGAATGAAAACTCCCGTTACTGCTTTTCCTTACACAAACTTGGAATGAAAAGCCATGCAGACTTTGTTTTCCTGATGGTTTATGAAATGGTGGTTGTAGCAATTTTTCAACTCCTACAAAATAAGGCTATGTGCCTAGATTAGAAGATGAAGATACCAATATCCAGCAGAGTCTGCATTCTCTGAAAAAGGTTCTCATCTCTGGAAAGACAATACCGTTAGTTTTTCTCTCTTCCTGAAGCAGGGACAAAAAAAAGGAACGTGATACAAATGGCTCTCACACAGCATGCCTACTAAATTATAGTTTTAAAAGACAACAGAAGACAATTGTGAAGGGAAGTAAAATTTCTACTGAAGTAAACATATTTCCTACATTATAAAATGTTTAAAAGCACATAAGAAGGACAAACCTTGGTGAGAATAAAGAGGGTAGCAGAAAATAAATGGTAAGATGGTTTTTAAACAGCCATAGCTCAAGTAATGTGTGCTTAATATTTAACAAACTTGGTCCTGATAACTTTTGAAAACACTCTGCCTCAAGAGGACAAGATAAGATGTTTTATTCCTCAAGAGACTTCAGAAGGTAAGATGATGTTGCAATTCAAAGCTGACTTTCTTTGCATCATTGCTGTTAGCTTTGTTACTTTCCTTATATGAATTTTCAGTATTATTTTCCCTAAGTATCAGCTTGTGCAACTGATATAGAAATGATACAGACAAGAAGTGGACAACCAGATTAATAAATCAGTCTGAGAAATCCTCTTCATCACTTGCTAATCCACCACATCAGAAAATGTAGCAAGAGAGCCTAATCTGAAAGGGCTTTTGTTGAATCAGTCCTGGAGCATGCATGCTACCAAAACACTGACAGTTGGGGCATTTTTCTGAATCATGTTTTGTCATCAAGGTCTGTCAGCATGCAGTGTATTTGGTAACAGCAAGCTTTGGGATTACTATGATAACACCATTAGAGAACTCCCCTTCTGCTTTTGTCATTTAGGTTTCACTTTTTTTTTTTGTTTTCACTACTATTTAAAATACTTTCTTGAACCTTATATGTGGAGTTCATGCCATGAAAATTCCTCAAGAAATCATCAGCATTCATGATCAGTGTCATTTATGTTCCTCCTACAGTTTTCAAGAAAGTCTACCTGCTAGACCAACAGCATTTTTGAGACTTAAAAGTATCTTTCTGTAAAAATGCCTTTCAGCTACATGGGTATTACAGTACTACTATCACTGAAGAGATATATTTAACAACAACAACAAAAAAATCAGTACAGTCACAGCATATACCTAGAAGATTCTTTGTATGTGAGTGTATAAGAGGAAAAAATAAAATGAACAAAAGAAAGTGGGAGTGGTGGGGCAGTCAGATGCCTAAAATGTAAATTAAGAAACTACAGAAGTGCAATTAATTCTCCTGAAGCCTGCATATCTCATCCCAAAATCAAGCAAGAAAATAGCTTGATTGATTGGATTATCAGATAATTAAGATCCACAACCCCCCTGCCAAACATTCTCTCCTCCAGAAGGGTGACAGTCTCTTGAACTAACGAACTAAGCCTTGCAGACTGGGAAGAGAAAATTAAATCAGCAAGAAAGTCTATGCTCTACCATAAACACAAAATACAGCAGTGTTGCGAAACTGCTGGGAGCTCAAAGGAAATGTGCTGCATTACGTACATTGTTCATACCTACTTCTGCTCCTCTCACACTCAAATAGGAAAGAAGTCAGGGGTTGTGTGTGTGAATATGGGGAGAAGGTAAGAGGGAAACAACAGCTGGGGTAGAGGAGAGAACATAAAGGATTTCCCCTTGGTGGCGTGCTCCTGTGTTTTTGTACGAGTCTGTTTTATGGGATTGGAATAAGGAAGTTGTATTCTTGTGGTTTAGCTGTGTAGCACTCTGACATTAGGAACGATAAATGATAGGTGTTTTTTTCCGCCTACCCATGCTTTTCCTTTTGCACATTAGCAAAAACTGGAAGAAAACCAATGACGCCATTGTACAATGACATCTGTCCAAGACCACAGACCTAAAACTTGCATATCACTCTGTCCAGGTAGGAAACTCAACTCAGTAAAAAGCAACTCCCAAGAAAACTATTGATAAAGACACCTCTGAAACCTGCTTCCTACCACATCACTGAAGCATGACGAATAGTGCATGTGTGTCCACTCTGGGTTATGCTCCAGAAACTAAAACATACAACCTAATTCCACTTTGAACTGGATTGTGACTATAAATTGAACTATACCTTTTTTTTGTTTTACTTTCTTGTCTCAGCTGGATGCAAGCATCTCGAGCTCCTGGTTTGCTTATTAAAGGCTCCTATATCACTTAAGTGGTCTCCACAACAGGGCTGTCAGTTAGCAATGCCAGTAGAACCTGAAATTACTGCTATTGCTCGTGTATGAGTCAGCTGGCTGCGCTTCAGACTCTCATAGCAGATGACTAATCTGACTCACAGGCAAGCAAACCCAACAATTTTGTGTTCCAGGATAGACAGTAGGCATGTTGTTAGGTATGCTACACAGTTACATTTCCTAAAGATAAATCATGCTGCAAAATTTATAAAGGAAACATTAACAATGTGCTTAGATAAGATTTTAGCACATCTTCTTAACCTACAGCATCTGCATGCATCTGTTCTGTAACCTATGGTAAGTAATAAAAACAAATTAGGAAGAAAATGCTAACATATTCTCATGTACTTAGAAGGCATCTAACACTGCTGCCTAGGACATAAAAGCATGCAAGTAGGAAGAAACAAAACTGTCTTTCAACAATGCAGAAGAAAGGATCCTTAAGGTCTTCATGGAATGCCTCCAGATTGACCTAGCTCACTAAATCGAAAATGCTTTTCTTTGTGAACAAATGTCTTTCCCCATTACCTTCTTTTCTTGTCAGTCCTAGGAGCCTCAGGGGTTTAATGACAAGTAAAATGATAAGTACTTGCTGTGTTTTAGTCTTACTTTCAGTGATTCCCCTTTCTCAAAGGGTGTATAGGATCTCTGCGTAAAACAAGAGAAAAGAGCTGGATAGAGCCAGGCAAATGAAAACAAGAAAGGTATGATGTCATGTGGCTGACTGCAACTGCTTTAAGTCCTGCAAGCACAGGAAAATCAACTTCAAAAACTGCTTCCAGGTCTCCTTACTATGTCAGAGCACATCTACAAGATTTGATGGTAAAAACATCACTGAACAGTCTCACTTCATCATCATTTGTGTCCCCACCACTATTCTCAGCCAGCAGAATTGCATGGGAGGTCTTTGACAAAGTCATAAATGGGTAGCAGCAACATCTCAAGCATAAAAATCTTCTAACATTGGAGCCTGGAATATGATAAAGATCTGTCTTTTAATACTACTATGACGAATCACTAGTGTGCTTCTGGGAACAAATGGCCTTTTACCTCCACAGTCTTCTGTCTTTTTTTAAGCTCACCAAATTTAAAAGGTTTTTATTTTATAAAAAGACTTCAGCTTTACGCCTGTTCCTTTTTCTATCAGTAGTACAGCTTCTGCTGAAATAAATTATGGCACAGTATAAGTCCTGTGAGATTTATTGAGATTCCCAGAGCCACATCCAAGAATAACATTAAACTTAACCAATCTAATGAGAGTGATACAAAACATCAGTAATGAGGATTCACACTGGGCAGACAGAATTAAGGCTTCCTGGCAAAAAGTCAGTGCATCACTAACAAAACAATTGGATCTTCGTATTCCATTGACAGACAAAATAGGGGATGTACTAAAACTTATGATTTTCATCTCAAAGGTCTCATCACAAAACTGATGAAACAACAGCTGTTACAAAACGGTTCTAGAAATCAACATGTTTCAAGAGGATGAGACAAAAACTTGAATTCTATCTGTGAATGCTCTACAATAAATATTTGAGTTTGGGTTCATAAAGTCTTTATCTCAGCCATTCTCAGTGGTCATTCAAGAAGATGAATTATGCATTATTTATTTATGAAGGGTTAAAAACACAAAACAAATAGCTGTTAAAGCTTTATTAGCTCAAACTCAGTTCTCCTTGTAAAACCTGAAACTTGGTAGAAAGATTAAGTTAAGAGATATGGCTGGCACATCAAAGTACTGTATTACCTAGACTTTCCCCAGGGTAGGTACTTTCTTACCTGTAGGTCACACTATATTGATATACAACTAGAGACACATTATTACATTTGACTGCATAAGTAGTCTAAACCATAGTACATTAAGGACTCGAATTTTATTTTCACGAATTCATTTTTAATTTGATGCTGTTCTCTGCTCTGCTCAAGATTTACTTTGGCTTCTAGTACTTATTCACCAACACTGGCAACGGCAGCACAATTGATGTTTTTGCTTGTCCCTACACCCCACAGTCCCTTTAGAATACATAGGCTAGACCTTTCTGTATCAATGATAAATGAAGCAAATGCTCACAAATGGGAATAACAAAAATGAAGATTAATAGTGAATGTGCCATCTTTGCTTTCTGGTGTCTCTCTTGGAAGGGTACGCAAGTGTTAATGACCAAAATGATCTTCTATGTAGCATTGGACTTACTATTACCGAAACCCATCTTAAATTCCATGTACCTCCTGCACATGAAAAATCAGAGTATTTCTCGGAATACTTCCAAAATCACTTTCCAGGGGAACTATACATGTTTCATAGGAGCCCAATGCCATTCACAGGAATCAAATTTTATGGCTTTTATGTGAGGCATTTAAGTAAGAGTCAAAACCTGGCAAGACTTTCAGGGAACCAACTTTGATATATCACCATGTTCTCCTGTATCTCCATTTGCTTTGCAGCAGAATTTCAGCTGAGTAGTTTCAGCGTTTACAAGTATTTTACATTAATGAATTAATTTTCTCCTTCCACAAGCAGACAAGAAGCAGAGCCATCATAATTATGGACAAGATTGCCTATTAGAAGAAAGTCCCCTAGAGCAATTGAATAGCGTGCTACTCTCTAAATCAAATGAGCAGCTATTAACATCAGTTGTATACAGATCACAACATGGCATTACTGCTGCCTTGCCAAATTCCCTAGGAGTTAGATAAGAATTGCAACTTACCTTGTTAACTAATTTTAAAAAGGCAAATGTTCTAAAATCTTAAGCCTTTAGTCATAATGCAGAGAAAACAAAAAAAGATAAATTTTGAGGGGAACAAGATAGAAGTGATAGCCTTTTTACTATCGAAAGCAAATTATCAGTACTTAAACCCCAAAATGATCATTCAAAAAACTTCATTTTAAAACTATACTTAGGTGGAAATTTGGCTATCAAAAACTAAAGATAACATGAAAATGCAAAATATGTCCTTAGCTAGACTTAATGTAGTCATCCCTAATAAATATATTTTTGCTTACACAGAAGTTTTCTGACTTCATTTGGCATTTAAGTGAGGAATGACTGATGAATGAAACACAAAGAAAGAATATTAGTATCTTGCCACAAATAAGTAAGTAGAAACTTATAAGCATCTATAGCACGCAATAATCAATTACTACTGATGCTGTTACCTGAATCAATTTTTTGTTACCGTTCAGAAGGTGTATTAAAAAAAAAATAAAAATCACATTTAGATGTTAACTCCAAACGGATTTGGCTTAATGCAACACACAGAATTCTAGCTTCACATATTCAGAGATCTAAACTAAGCAATGTCATTGCATTACAAAGTAGAAGAAAATCATGTATTTAGAGGGCTGTAATCTCCATTACCTCTCAGATGACTATACTGAAATTCTAGGACCTTCAAACTAATAGCTTGGTTGGTTTTTTTGTGGGGTTTGTTTGCGTTTGGTTGTTTTTTTCTTCCCCCCCCCCCCGAGCAGAGGGATAGTAGTGGCAAATTCTGTTCCTTGACACCATTTGCTATCTATGTGAAAGTAATGAATTACACAGACTTCACAGGTAAAGGAAGACAAAGCAATAACCAAACATGACAAACTGCATAGGAAGAAGTTACTAGTTTAGAATCTGCACAGTAGTATCATTCTGCAATAAGCTAAAATCCTTGTCTTTACATGTCCTCTTTTCTGGCCTCAATATTCCCAATTTCCCTGATCCATGTCTTCTGTTCCTTTCTTCTTGTGGTTACACGATCCAGGATACCAGATCTGTAAACCACTGGATTTACGACCAACAAGTTTAATACTCACCAACATTACCATCATGAAGTTTAATTAGGGTCAAGCATATGTATATAACCACATTTATATGTTATGGGCCAAAGTATCCACTACAGAGCTTCTATTTACCATACATTTGCTATGGGACAAGAATTAACATGTAACTGACAAAGCGGCACAGATTGTACTTCATATAATATGAAGGCCACATGAAGAACATGAAGAATAAAGTGAACATACTAAAAATACACGAACCACAAAAAAATTGAGCTGGTATGACAAGTTTTACACATGAATTCTTGTTGTGATGTTGGTATGACACTTCTGAAACTCTGTAAGATGCTCTCAGATGACTAGACATGGTCTTGTTTCCATCACATCTAATGCAAACTTCTTACTTCCAAGCGTATCTATAATTTTAAAGTGGCCTTTTTTTTTTTTTTATCTCACAGCTTTTTTGTTCTCTTAATAATGCAAGCCTTGATCAGCAGATTCTCCTCTCCTCTGTCAAGTGCTTTCTCATTTCCTACCATACTACTTTTTTAGTTTGAAAGCTCCTACTCAAAACAGAAAGCCTTGGAAAAAGCAAGATCTCCCTTAACAAATTACAATATCTTGCAACAAATTGTACTTGGTACCTAAAAAACCACACTTACACTAATTTCTACTCCTTACTGTCACATCCTATTTTTCAGTAGTCTACTAGTGCTGGCATTCTCTTTGAGAGATCATAGGTATTACAGGTAAAGAATAATTTTCTGCATATTTGTAAAAGCTTTTTTTTTAATGCCACATGTGATATTTTGTTGGGCCTCTTAACAGTAATGCAAGATGAACATTAACAGTTATGAAAGAGAGAAACAGGGATATTCTCTAGAATTACTTTTCTGTTATATTACTCATAGTGACATTACTCTTCAGTCCCACCATTTCATATAGTCTCAGGAGCCCAAACACTCTTGTACAGCACTTCTAATAAGTTGTGTGACTGATACTCTCAGTGCTGTTTTCAGAATTATTTTTCCTCCAACATGCCCAAAGATTCGACAAAAAAAAAACCAAAACCCAAAAAACCCAGAAACAAAACCAACACCTCCCCCACCTGCTTCAAAAGATCCCTGAAGACTCCTAAAGTAGTCAAGCACATATCACATTCTACTTTCAAGCTACAGCACAACTTATTCAGAAATTATCAACCCTTCAAGTCAGTTCAGAAGAGAATATGTCTTGCTACGGCAGATGTTAGCAACAGAGCATGGATTACACTCAGCAGACAGATATAGAGCTTTGGCAACAAACTCCGTGGCCACTACTGAGCCTGGCTAAACCTCTGATGCCAGATGATTATTTCTCAAATATTCACTGTAGTGTTTGCTCAGAAGAACAAGATCAGACAAAAATACTGAAGGCTAGCATGTTCTTTCCATAGTAAGCAATCTATCTGCCACTAAAAAAGTAAAAGACCTGGTCTGTATCAGCTATTAAATCTAAATCTTACATAGCATGATATAACATACACTTGAAAAAAGTCTGGGGCTTTTTTCCATATGTACAGTACTCAAGGTTAAAACAAGCAAAAATACCCCACACTATCATTAGTAAAACAACTCTGATAATTCTTCCAAATAGAAAATTATCATCAGGATGTGAGAAACTAGAGTACATCTACTCAATTTTATTCTCATTTGTTGCAAATCATATTCTTGAAACACTTCCATCACTACTAAATCATGAGTTAATCTCAAAATTGAACATATATACCTACATTTCAATTCACTTTTCAGATGCAACCTCCTCCGCCCCTAAGCTGTACCCTGTACTACAGCACCCCTGCTTAACACTTACTGAGTGTCCCCATTGTATGAGTTAGTTACAAATTGTGGTTGTGGTAACAACAGGCACCTGCAACTGCATAGATCCTCAGTGGTACTCATCTACTTATGGTCTGTGCCATGCTGTCTCTCTACCACAAGAGGGATTTAATGCCAGCAATGCCTTCCATTGATGCTTCCTGTTGGTTTGTAGGCCAAAAGATTTATGGACGAATCAGAGGATACTTTGTAAGCTTTTATTGCATATGCAGTCTGCAGAGGCTGCCACTAAACAGCTTTATTATGGCCTTTCTCCCATGTCTGATTTCACTCCAGCCAAGCCAGTAACAATAAAAATACCCGCAAAAGGCTGGACACAAATTACTGATATGATGCTGGAGAGGGTAAGTGTTGTATTCACAAGAATTTTTCAAAATAATAGTAAAAGGGCACGCGTCATTTGGCAGTCTGATTTTTTGATCTCTGCTGGAGAGAACCTGACGTATGGCTAGATTTTTTTCTTCTCCTCACAAGAAGCAACTGACAAGTAACTACACCCACAGCACCAAGTAAGAATTTGTATTTCTAGCTGTAATAAATAATCTCTCTCTTCAAAGTGCAGAAGTGTTACAGAAAAGATGCCAGATACTTTTGCTCCACAATCCTGGTAGGTTACTGTGACTTTCCTTAATGAGTAGAAAGACGTCTGTTTAACAAGCATGCTATGGAGGCTAGAACCCCTGCTAATGTATATTTTCTATTTCAATTTTCTATGCCACATATAGGCAAACATTATTGGAATAATTTTATATATAT